>JAAFYQ010000246.1:0-63994 GCA_013389735.1 Phaseolus lunatus
ACTTTATTTACATGGCTACTGTTGCTAATCTCAGGGATTGTATCCTTTTTGTTAACTATACTAACTAACCTTTTTGTTTTTGTAACTGTCATGCATCTGCTTTTCTTTTTTTTTTTTATCAGCATGCCTCTCCTGCTTTATATATCTATACCCTATAAACGTATATAATAATTCAGTTGTTTTCTCTTCTCTTTCTCTTTTCCTTGTGTATGCATCTTATCTTTCCTCAAGATGGTATCAAGAACATTCCAATGCAATTATTGGAACTCAAATTTTATCCACGTCTTGGAAAAAAAACCAGAGTCCCTGTCAACAACATGTTCAAAACTTGGCCATGTTGATCCTCACACTTCCCCCATGATAACTCTGCCAACACGTCTGATTTTTTCTGCTACGATCAATGATGACGGTGAACCCTCCATTCTTGGCACAAAGGAAAGTACACTCTACGATGAGGCAATAATATAGAGCAAGATATTTTATTATCTTGGTAACATTTACATTTGTAATACTACAAGTAGCTGTCTCCTAAATGCATATGAGTAGTTACTTAGAAATATTTATTCAACAATTAAAACAGAAAAATAAAAAGTCACATGCAGTTACGTGCATTTATGTGCTGTTACAAAATCATAATATCTAACACTCCTCCTTGATTTTTAATTTTGATTGATAATACATTAATGACCATTATATTATAAAATTTAAATTATACGTAAAAAATTGGTTAAATAATAAATTTTATGAAGGAGTAATATTAATTTCAAATAATTATTATTACAAAATAAACATAAATAATTTTATACAATAAATTAAAATAATGAATAAAAATATTAATTTTATTATTTTTTGTAATAAAAAATTAAAGAATATTTTGATAATATTTACTCTATCAAAAATGTAAATTTTTAACCATTGAAATAATAATATTTTAATAGTTATTAAACACAAATTTTTTTAATTTAATTATATTATTTAAAAAGAAATTAAAATATTTGTCATTCACTCATTTCTAGTATTTGTTTCACTCTCATTGTGACTCTTTTTATTCTCTTAGTTTCTTAATCTTAATATCTTGCACATCTCTTGGTTGTGCCTAAGTCTTCTCACCGAACTCTTTTCCTTCCTTAAATTGTCGCAAAGTCACTCCAACCCAAATCCTGTACTTTATTTTACATGGCTACTGTTGCTAATCTCAGGGATTGTATCCTTTTTGTTAACTATACTAACTAACTCTTTTTGTTTTTGTAACTGTCATGCATCTGCTTTCTTTTTTTTTTTTATCAGCATGCCTCTGCTTTATATATCTATACCCTTAAACGTATATAATAATTCAGTTGTTTTTTCTTTCTCTTTTCCTTGTATGCATCTTATCTTTCCTCAAGATGGTATCAAGAACATTCCAATGCAATTATTGGAACTCAAATTTATCCACGTCTTGGAAAAATACCAGAGTTCCCTGTCAAACATGTTCAAAACTTGGCCATGTTGATCCTCACACTTCACCCATGATAACTGCCAACACGTCTGAGTTTTCTGCTACGATCAATGATGACGGTGAACCCTCCATTCTTGGCACAAAGGAAAGTACACTCTACGATGAGGCAATAATATAGAGCAAGATATTTTATTATCTTGGTAACATTTACATTTGTAATACTACAAGTAGCTGTCTCTTAGAATCATATGAGTAGTTACTTAGAAATATTTATTCAACAATTAAAACAGAAAAATAAAAAGTCACATGCAGTTACGTGCATTTATGTGCTGTTACAAAATCATAATATCTAACACTCCTCCTTGATTTTTAAATTTTGATTAATAATACATTAATGACCATTATATTATAAAATTTAAATTATACGTAAAAATTGGTTAAATAATAAATTTTATGAAGGAGTAATATTAATTTCAAATAATTATTATTACAAAATAAACATAAATAATTTTATACAATAAATTAAAATAATGAATAAAAATATTAATTTTATTATTTTTTGTAATAAAAAATTAAAGAATATTTTGATAATATTTACTCTATCAAAAATGTAAATTTTTAACCATTGAAATAATAATATTTTAATAGTTATTAAACACAAATTTTTTTAATTTAATTATATTATTTAAAAAGAAATTAAAATATTTGTCATTCACTCGTTTCTAGTATTTGTTTCACTCTCATTGTGACTCTTGTTATTCTCTTAGTTTCTTAATCTTAATATCTTCTTGCACATCTCTTGGTTGTGCCTAAGTCTTCTCACCCGAACTCTTTTCCTTCCTTAAATTGTCGCAAAGTCACTCCAACCCAAATCCTGTACTTTATTTTACATGGCTACTGTTGCTAATCTCAGGGATTGTATCCTTTTTGTTAACTATACTAACTAACTCTTTTTGTTTTTGTAACTGTCATGCATCTGCTTTTCTTTTTTTTTTTATCAGCATGCCTCTGCTTTATATATCTATACCCTTAAACGTATATAATAATTCAGTTGTTTTTCCCTTCTCTTTTCCTTGTATGCATCTTATCTTTCCTCAAGATGGTATCAAGAACATTCCAATGCAATTATTGGAACTCAAATTTATCCACGTCTTGGAAAAATACCAGAGTTCCCTGTCAAACATGTTCAAAACTTGGCCATGTTGATCCTCACACTTCACCCATGATAAATGCCAACACGTCTGAGTTTTCTGCTACGATCAATGATGACGGTGAACCCTCCATTCTTGGCACAAAGGAAAGTACACTCTACGATGAGGCAATAATATAGAGCAAGATATTTTATTATCTTGGTAACATTTACATTTGTAATACTACAAGTAGCTGTCTCCTAAATGCATATGAGTAGTTACTTAGAAATATTTATTCAACACTAAAAACAGAAAAATAAAAAGTCACATGCAGTTACGTGCATTTATGTGCTGTTACAAAATCATAATATCTAACACTCCTCCTTGATTTTTAAATTTTGATTAATAATACATTAATGACCATTATATTATAAAATTTTAATTATACGTAAAAAATTGGTTAAATAATAAATTTTATGAAGGAGTAATATTAATTTCAAATAATTATTATTACAAAATAAACATAAATAATTTTATACAATAAATTAAAATAATGAATAAAAATATTAATTTTATTATTTTTTGTAATAAAAAATTAAAGAATATTTTGATAATATTTACTCTATAAAAAATGTAAATTTTTAACCATTGAAATAATAATATTTTAATAGTTATTAAACACAAATTTTTTTAATTTAATTATATTATTTAAAAAGAAATTAAAATATTTGTCATTCACTCATTTCTAGTATTTGTTTCACTCTCATTGTGACTCTTGTTATTCTCTTAGTTTCTTAATCTTAATATCTTGCACATCTCTTGGTTGTGCCTAAGTCTTCTCACCCGAACTCTTTTCCTTCCTTAAATTGTCGCAAAGTCACTCCAACCCAAATCCTGTACTTTATTTTACATGGCTACTGTTGCTAATCTCAGGGATTGTATCCTTTTTGTTAACTATACTAACTAACTCTTTTTGTTTTTTGTAACTGTCATGCATCTGCTTTTCTTTTTTTTTATCAGCATGCCTCTGCTTTATATATCTACACCCTTATACGTATATAATAATTCAGTTGTTTTTTTTTTCTCTTTTCCTTGTATGCATCTTATCTTTCCTCAAGATGGTATCAAGAACATTCCAATGCAATTATTGGAACTCAAATTTATCCACGTCTTGGAAAAATACCAGAGTTCCCTGTCAAACATGTTCAAAACTTGGCCATGTTGATCCTCACACTTCACCCATGATAACTGCCAACACGTCTGAGTTTTCTGCTACGATCAATGATGACGGTGAACCCTCCATTCTTGGCACAAAGGAAAGTACACTCTACGATGAGGCAATAATATAGAGCAAGATATTTTATTATCTTGGTAACATTTACATTTGTAATACTACAAGTAGCTGTCTCCTAAATGCATATGAGTAGTTACTTAGAAATATTTATTCAACAATTAAAACAGAAAAATAAAAAGTCACATGCAGTTACGTGCATTTATGTGCTTTTACAAAATCATAATATCTAACACTCCTCCTTGATTTTTAAATTTTGATTAATAATACATTAATGACCATTATATTATAAAATTTAAATTATACGTAAAAAATTGGTTAAATAATAAATTTTATGAAGGAGTAATATTAATTTCAAATAATTATTATTACAAAATAAACATAAATAATTTTATACAATAAATTAAAATAATGAATAAAAATATTAATTTTATTATTTTTTGTAATAAAAAATTAAAGAATATTTTGATAATATTTACTCTATCAAAAATGTAAATTTTTAACCATTGAAATAATAATATTTTAATAGTTATTAAACACAAATTTTTTTAATTTAATTATATTATTTAAAAAGAAATTAAAATATTTGTCATTCACTCATTTCTAGTATTTGTTTCACTCTCATTGTGACTCTTGTTATTCTCTTAGTTTCTTAATCTTAATATCTTCTTGCACATCTCTTGGTTGTGCCTAAGTCTTCTCACCCGAACTCTTTTCCTTCCTTAAATTGTCGCAAAGTCACTCCAACCCAAATCCTGTACTTTATTTTACATGGCTACTGTTGCTAATCTCAGGGATTGTATCCTTTTTGTTAACTATACTAACTAACTCTTTTTGTTTTTTTAACTGTCATGCATCTGCTTTTCTTTTTTTTTTATCAGCATGCCTCTGCTTTATATATCTATACCCTTAAACGTATATAATAATTCAGTTGTTTTTTCTTTCTCTTTTCCTTGTATGCATCTTATCTTTCCTCAAGATGGTATCAAGAACATTCCAATGCAATTATTGGAACTCAAATTTATCCACGTCTTGGAAAAATACCAGAGTTCCCTGTCAAACATGTTCAAAACTTGGCCATGTTGATCCTCACACTTCACCCATGATAACTGCCAACACGTCTGAGTTTTCTTCTACGATCAATGATGACGGTGAACCCTCCATTCTTGGCACAAAGGAAAGTACACTCTACGATGAGGCAATAATATAGAGCAAGATATTTTATTATCTTGGTAACATTTACATTTGTAATACTACAAGTAGCTGTCTCCTAAATGCATATGAGTAGTTACTTAGAAATATTTATTCAACAATTAAAACAGAAAAATAAAAAGTCACATGCAGTTACGTGCATTTATGTGCTGTTACAAAATCATAATATCTAACACTCCTCCTTGATTTTTAAATTTTGATTGATAATACATTAATGACCATTATATTATAAAATTTAAATTATACGTAAAAAATTGGTTAAATAATAAATTTTATGAAGGAGTAATATTAATTTCAAATAATTATTATTACAAAATAAACATAAATAATTTTATACAATAAATTAAAATAATGAATAAAAATATTAATTTTATTATTTTTTGTAAGAAAAAATTAAAGAATATTTTGATAATATTTACTCTATCAAAAATGTAAATTTTTAACCATTGAAATAATAATATTTTAATAGTTATTAAACACAAATTTTTTTAATTTAATTATATTATTTAAAAAGAAATTAAAATATTTGTCATTCACTCATTTCTAGTATTTGTTTCACTCTCATTGTGACTCTTGTTATTCTCTTAGTTTCTTAATCTTAATATCTTGCACATCTCTTGGTTGTGCCTAAGTCTTCTCACCCGAACTCTTTTCCTTCCTTAAATTGTCGCAAAGTCACTCCAACCAAATCCTGTACTTTATTTTACATGGCTACTGTTGCTAATCTCAGGGATTGTATCCTTTTTGTTAACTATACTAACTAACTCTCTTTTTGTTTTTGTAACTGTCATGCATCTGCTTTTTTTTTTTTTTTATCAGCATGCCTCTGCTTTATATATCTATACCCTTAAACGTATATAATAATTCAGTTGTTTTTTCTTTCTCTTTTCCTTGTATGCATCTTATCTTTCCTCAAGATGGTATCAAGAACATTCCAATGCAATTATTGGAACTCAAATTTATCCACGTCTTGGAAAAATACCAGAGTTCCCTGTCAAACATGTTCAAAACTTGGCCATGTTGATCCTCACACTTCACCCATGATAACTGCCAACACGTCTGAGTTTTCTGCTACGATCAATGATGACGGTGAACCCTCCATTCTTGGCACAAAGGAAAGTACACTCTACGATGAGGCAATAATATAGAGCAGGATATTTTATTATCTTGGTAACATTTACATTTGTAATACTACAAGTAGCTGTCTCCTAAATGCATATGAGTAGTTACTTAGAAATATTTATTCAACAATTAAAACAGAAAAATAAAAAGTCACATGCAGTTACGTGCATTTATGTGCTGTTACAAAATCATAATATCTAACACTCCTCCTTGATTTTTAAATTTTGATTGATAATACATTAATGACCATTATATTATAAAATTTAAATTATACGTAAAAAATTGGTTAAATAATAAATTTTATGAAGGAGTAATATTAATTTCAAATAATTATTATTACAAAATAAACATAAATAATTTTATACAATAAATTAAAATAATGAATAAAAATATTAATTTTATTATTTTTTGTAATAAAAAATTAAAGAATATTTTGATAATATTTACTCTATCAAAAATGTAAATTTTTAACCATTGAAATAATAATATTTTAATAGTTATTAAACACAATTTTTTTTAATTTAATTATATTATTTAAAAAGAAATTAAAATATTTGTCATTCACTCATTTCTAGTATTTGTTTCACTCTCATTGTGACTCTTGTTATTCTCTTAGTTTCTTAATCTTAATATCTTGCACATCTCTTGGTTGTGCCTAAGTCTTCTCACCCGAACTCTTTTCCTTCCTTAAATTGTCGCAAAGTCACTCCAACCCAAATCCTGTACTTTATTTTACATGGCTACTGTTGCTAATCTCAGGGATTGTATCCTTTTTGTTAACTATACTAACTAACTCTTTTGTTTTTGTAACTGTCATGCATCTGCTTTTCTTTTTTTTTTTATCAGCATGCCTCTGCTTTATATATCTATACCCTTAAACGTATATAATAATTCAGGTTTTTTTTCTTTCTCTTTTCCTTGTATGCATCTTATCTTTCCTCAAGATGGTATCAAGAACATTCCAATGCAATTATTGGAACTCAAATTTATCCACGTCTTGGAAAAATACCAGAGTTCCCTGTCAAACATGTTCAAAACTTGGCCATGTTGATCCTCACACTTCACCCATGATAACTGCCAACACGTCTGAGTTTTCTGCTACGATCAATGATGACGGTGAACCCTCCATTCTTGGCACAAAGGAAAGTACACTCTAAGATGAGGCAATAATATAGAGCAAGATATTTTATTATCTTGGTAACATTTACATTTGTAATACTACAAGTAGCTGTCTCCTAAATGCATATGAGTAGTTACTTAGAAATATTTATTCAACAATTAAAACAGAAAAATAAAAAGTCACATGCAGTTACGTGCATTTATGTGCTGTTACAAAATCATAATATCTAACACTCCTCCTTGATTTTTAAATTTTGATTAATAATACATTAATGACCATTATATTATAAAATTTAAATTATACGTAAAAATTGGTTAAATAATAAATTTTATGAAGGAGTAATATTAATTTCAAATAATTATTATTACAAAATAAACATAAATAATTTTATACAATAAATTAAAATAATGAATAAAAATATTAATTTTATTATTTTTTGTAATAAAAAATTAAAGAATATTTTGACATTATTTACTCTATCAAAAATGTAAATTTTTAACCATTGAAATAATAATATTTTAATAGTTATTAAACACAAATTTTTTTAATTTAATTATATTATTTAAAAAAAAATTAAAATATTTGTCATTCACTCATTTCTAGTATTTGTTTCACTCTCATTGTGACTCTTGTTATTCTCTTAGTTTCTTAATCTTAATATCTTGCACATCTCTTGGTTGTGCCTAAGTCTTCTCACCCGAACTCTTTTCCTTCCTTAAATTGTCGCAAAGTCACTCCAACCCAAATCCTGTACTTTATTTTACATGGCTACTGTTGCTAATCTCAGGGATTGTATCCTTTTTGTTAACTATACTAACTAACTCTTTTTGTTTTTGTAACTGTCATGCATCTGCTTTTCTTTTTTTTTTATCAGCATGCCTCTGCTTTATATATCTATACCCTTAAACGTATATAATAATTCAGTTGTTTTTTCTTTCTCTTTTCCTTGTATGCATCTTATCTTTCCTCAAGATGGTATCAAGAACATTCCAATGCAATTATTGGAACTCAAATTTATCCACGTCTTGGAAAAATACCAGAGTTCCCTGTCAAACATGTTCAAAACTTGGCCATGTTGATCCTCACACTTCACCCATGATAACTGCCAACACGTCTGAGTTTTCTGCTACGATCAATGATGACGGTGAACCCTCCATTCTTGGCACAAAGGAAAGTACACTCTACGATGAGGCAATAATATAGAGCAAGATATTTTATTATCTTGGTAACATTTACATTTGTAATACTACAAGTAGCTGTCTCCTAAATGCATATGAGTAGTTACTTAGAAATATTTATTCAACAATTAAAACAGAAAAATAAAAAGTCACATGCAGTTACGTGCATTTATGTGCTGTTACAAAATCATAATATCTAACACTCCTCCTTGATTTTTAAATTTTGATTGATAATACATTAATGACCATTATATTATAAAATTTAAATTATACGTAAAAAATTGGTTAAATAATAAATTTTATGAAGGAGTAATATTAATTTCAAATAATTATTATAAAATAAACAATAAATAATAATTTTATACAATAAATTAAAATAATGAATAAAAATATTTTTTTATTTTTTTTGTAATAAAAAATTAAAGAATATTTTGACATTATTTACTCTATCAAAAATGTAAATTTTTAACCATTGAAATAATAATATTTTAATAGTTATTAAACACAATTTTTTTTAATTTAATTATATTATTTAAAAAGAAATTAAAATATTTGTCATTCACTCATTTCTAGTATTTTTTTCACTCTCATTGTGACTCTTGTTATTCTCTTAGTTTCTTAATCTTAATATCTTGCACATCTCTTGGTTGTGCCTAAGTCTTCTCACCCGAACTCTTTTCCTTCCTTAAATTGTCGCAAAGTCACTCCAACCCAAATCCTGTACTTTATTTTACATGGCTACTGTTGGTAATCTCAGGGATTGTATCCTTTTTGTTAACTATACTAACTAACTCTTTTTGTTTTTGTAACTGTCATGCATCTGCTTTTCTTTTTTTTTTATCAGCATGCCTCTGCTTTATATATCTATACCCTTAAACGTATATAATAATTCAGTTGTTTTTTCTTTCTCTTTTCCTTGTATGCATCTTATCTTTCCTCAAGATGGTATCAAGAACATTCCAATGCAATTATTGGAACTCAAATTTATCCACGTCTTGGAAAAATACCAGAGTTCCCTGTCAAACATGTTCAAAACTTGGCCATGTTGATCCTCACACTTCACCCATGATAACTGCCAACACGTCTGAGTTTTCTGCTACGATCAATGATGACGGTGAACCCTCCATTCTTGGCACAAAGGAAAGTACACTCTACGATGAGGCAATAATATAGAGCAAGATATTTTATTATCTTGGTAACATTTACATTTGTAATACTACAAGTAGCTGTCTCCTAAATGCATATGAGTAGTTACTTAGAAATATTTATTCAACAATTAAAACAGAAAAATAAAAAGTCACATGCATTTATGTGCTGTTACAAAATCATAATATCTAACACTCCTCCTTGATTTTTAAATTTTGATTGATAATACATTAATGACCATTATATTATAAAATTTAAATTATACGTAAAAAATTGGTTAAATAATAAATTTTATGAAGGAGTAATATTAATTTCAAATAATTATTATTACAAAATAAACATAAATAATTTATACAATAAATTAAAATAATGAATAAAAATATGAATTTTATTATTTTTTGTAATAAAAAATTAAAGAATATTTTGATAATATTTACTCTATCAAAAATGTAAATTTTTAACCATTGAAATAATAATATTTTAATAGGTATTAAACACAAATTTTTTTAATTTAATTATATTATTTAAAAAGAAATTAAAATATTTGTCATTCACTCATTTCTAGTATTTGTTTCACTCTCATTGTGACTCTTGTTATTCTCTTAGTTTCTTAATCTTAATATCTTCTTGCACATCTCTTGGTTGTGCCTAAGTCTTCTCACCCGAACTCTTTTCCTTCCTTAAATTGTCGCAAAGTCACTCCAACCCAAATCCTGTACTTTATTTTACATGGCTACTGTTGCTAATCTCAGGGATTGCATCCTTTTTGTTAACTATACTAACTAACTCTTTTTGTTTTTGTAACTGTCATGCATCTGCTTTTTTTTTTTTTTTTTATCAGCATGCCTCTGCTTTATATATCTATACCCTTAAACGTATATAATAATTCAGTTGTTTTTTCTTTCTCTTTTCCTTGTATGCATCTTATCTTTCCTCAAGATGGTATCAAGAACATTCCAATGCAATTATTGGTGTAACATCCCGCCAAAATAAAGCCATACATACATGTATAATGAAAATAAAGGTGAACAAATAATATTGAAGAATGATAATATATATATAAGTAATGAAGTTGCTCCTCTTAGGGAGTTTAATACATAACCAGTCAAATGTTTTCAAAATTTAACGAATTCAATCAAATACAACAAGACCGGCGGTTTCCACACATGAACCGGCGATCTGGTAACAGAAGGCCCAAACAGGCGATCTGCTAGCAGGACATAAATCCGGCGATCACCACCAAGAGATAGAAAACCGGCGATCTCTTCCTCGGCGACCACTCACTAAGGAGCTCTACATCCTGGAAGATCATCTGCTCCCGTGTAAGTTATACACGATCATCACAGTTTAAAGAGAAAAACAGCCAACGAGCAAAACACGCAGGGTAAGCTAGATATTTTAAAGAGAGTTTAAATAAGAACATTAAAATCAGGGTAAGCAATTTTCAAGATATTCACGTAAAGCTATAGATTTTCTCAATACCCTTCACCTGATCGCCCAGAAATCACACATTTCACAATATTCTCAAGAGTCATTCTATTTCACAAAACTGCATCAAGTGTCTATAAATTTCAAGTTCCTCATTTCACATGTCAGACCACCACTGACCCAGCACACAAGACACTTGACACTACTTCCGGAAGACTCGTGCATTGACTAGACTCAGAGATCCGCACCTGTCATACTAAACAGCTGTAATGTTTACCAGCTATGCGCATCAACACAATCTCAATCTCAAGTTCATCATTCTCACAGTATGACAGGGTTAATCCATATAACAGGCCGAGCTCGTCTTGTTCACACGAGACACCCATTCATATGAACCTCCTTCGACTCTCAACGCCTGAATAACTTCATCTATGTGAATTCATTATCTCAGGAGAGTCAGGATAATCTCATTATAGACATCACCGATCAATGCACGTCCTACACGATCTTACACGGTATTTTCTTTCCTGAAAATACTATGCCTTGATCCCACATTCACATCATGCAACACATCTCATAACACTTAAAGGAAAGATTTCAATCACAGCAAAAGCTCACTCCAAGGTTCTTATTTTCGAATATCTCATTTAAATCTCATACCGTTTCAAAGCAACATCAAAAACAGGGAGTTCGTAAACAACGCCAAAACCGGCGATCTAGTTCAAAAACAGGGTATTTCGAAGTCTGCATTTAAAACCGGCGACCACGTCGCCCAAACACATAGCACAGAGCATTTTACAAAGATGAAAACGAAAACCGGCGACCACGTCGCCCTCACTTCAGAAATAGCTAAACTATGGCTTGTATTGAAAATGAAGTCTAGCTTCCCTTACCTGGACTTGCGCAAAACACCAGGAGCTCCGAAACCCAACGAAGCTTGAACAACGCCTTGGCTCTGTTTTTGCGTCTGGTTGAAGGACTTGCAGAGAACCTCCCAGGTGCTCTAATGGTGCTGCCTCTCGTCGTACTCTTGTGTGAAGATGCTAGAATCGCAGCGCGAAGGAGATATCTGGAGGAGAAGGGAGGTAACTCACTCTTTCTCTCTTTGAATGCTGCAACGTTTTTTTCTCTCAGCAGTGGGTCTCTGCATCTTAAACCAACTTATCCACCAAAAGCAGCTGCCACACCCACTCTGCAGAGAAGTCTGAGTGTACGTTTCCCTGAACAGTACGACTACAGTTGTCTCTTGCGCAGGCCAACCACTCCCTGAACAGTACTACTGAGCGTGCCTCTGCGCAGGCTAACACTCTGAGGTCACTATTCTGAACCACTCTTTTTGTCTACGTGGCGCGCGTGCAGGACGTTCCATGCTGGAAGTCTGGGTCCCACCTTCTCTGTGTGTAACTCGACGTCGCGCGATGACCTTTCACCGATGACCACAGGCGCGAAGTCTATCCACCGATGACCTCTCCCGCGAAGGCTATCCACCGATGACCTCTCGTGCGAAGGCCATCCACCGATGACCTCTCGCGCGAAGGCTATCCACCGATGACCTCTCACGCGAAGACAATCCACCGATGACCTCTCGCGCGAAGACAATCCACCGATGACCTCTCGCGCGAAGACTATCCACCGAGGACCTCTCGCGCGAAGGCTATCCACTGAGGACCTCTCGCGCGAAAGCAATCCACCGATGACCTCTCCCTGGCGAACGACCGATGTCTCCCCCTGATGATGCCCGCATGCATCTTGCCCTGGCGACGCCTGCATGCCTCGCGCCCTGGCGACGACATGCAGTCTAGGCGACCGGCGATTATGTATTAACAAAGAACTCTTATCGTTTTCTAGACTGCACTTTCCTTCCTTTTTAACTTAAATAAAACATATTTAGAATTTATTTAAAATATACTCTTTTATTCCAATAAGTTTTTCAGGTCCTTACATTCTCCCCATCAAGAAAAATTTTCGTCCCCGAAAATTGAATTACAAGGAAAAGAGGTATGGATAAGCCTCCCTCATGGGTTCTTCTAACTCCCAAGTTGAATCCCCCGATCTCTCATCCCACACCACTTTCACCATGTTGATGGTCTTGCCTCTGAGCTGTTTACTTTGCCGATCGTCAATCCTGACTGGTTTTGCTTCAAAGGACAAGTCATCCCTGATCTGCACATCGTCTACATCCAGCACATGACTAGGGTCTGCCATGTATTTCCTCAGTTGTGACACGTGAAAGACATTGTGCAGATTCGCTAAATGGGGAGGTAGGGCGATCTCATAAGCCACTGGACCAACCTTTCTTAAGATCTGATATGGTCCCACGAACCTAGGGGACAACTTCTTTGACCTGATCGCCCGTCCTACACCCTTGGTTGGTGTCACTTTCATGAACACGTGGTCTCCAGCAGCAAACTCCAAAGGCTTTCTCCTCTGATCTGCATAGGACTTCTGCCTACTCTGAGAAGCTTTCATTCTGCTTTGTATCTGTTTCACCTTCTCGGTCGTCTGCTGAATCAACTCTGGCCCAACCAAGACTGCCTCGCCCTCCTGGTACCAACATAAGGGAGTTCTGCATTTCCTCCCATACAGGGCTTCATATGGTGCCATCCCAATACTGGCGTGGTAGCTATTATTATAGGTAAACTCCACCAGTGGCAACACCTCGTCCCAACTTCCCAATTGATCCAAGACGCACGTCCTCAGTAGATCTTCCAAGGATTGGATCGTTCTCTCTGACTGACCATCTGTTTGGGGATGATATGCAGAGCTCATCCTCAACTTAGTTCCCAAGCACTCTTGCAAGGTCTGCCAAAACCGTGAAGTGAACCTGGGATCTCTATCTGAAACGATGCTGGAAGGCACTCCATGCAACCTCACTATTTCTTGGATGTATAACTGTGCCAGCTTGGCCATAGGCATCTTCATATTCACTGGAAGGAAGTGGGCACTCTTCGTCAGCCTATCAATGATAACCCAGATTGCATCATGACCCTTTACCGATCTGGGTAAATGGGTGACAAAATCCATGGCGATGCTGTCCCATTTCCACTCAGGGATATCCAGTTGCTGCAACAGCCCGCCAGGTCTTTGATGCTCTACCTTCGCCTTCTGACACGTTAAGCAGGTTGCAACATACTGGGCGATGTCTCTCTTCATGCCCGACCACCAAAATGACTCCTTCAAGTCATGGTACATCTTGTTCATGCCTGGATGAAGGTTAAGGCGACTCATATGACCTTCTTCTAGGATCATCTTCTTCAACTCTTCATTTGCAGGGATGCAAATTCTGCCATTAAATCTCAAGATCTCATCATCGCCCATCACAAAGTCTCTCGCCTGATCTGTCCCTAGTGACTCCACAGTACGCTTTAGACTAGGGTCCTCCAACTGCTTATCCCTTAACATCCCAAGGAAGTCATTAGTTATAGCCAGCTTACTACAACTAATGTGATTCACGTGAAATTCTATTCCAAGGTTTAAGTCTCTGAACTGCTCGATCAGTTTCTGCTCTTCCATCATCATGGTGGCGACTTGTATTGATTTCCTACTCAAAGCATCAGCCACTACATTGGCCTTCCCTGGATGATACATGAGTTGAAAATCGTAGTCCTTTAGAAACTCCATCCACCTTCTTTGTCTCATGTTTAGTTCCTTCTGATCGAACAGATATTTCAGGCTCTTATGGTCACTGAACACCTGGAACCGAGCTCCATATAAATAGTGCCTCCAGATCTTCAAGGCAAATACCACAGCCGCCAACTCCAAATCATGCGTGGGGTAGTTTCTCTCATGAATCTTGAGTTGCCTTGAAGCATATGCAACCACTCTCTTCTCTTGCATCAAAACACATCCCAAGCCCTGATGTGAAGCGTCACAGAAGACATCAAAAGGTCTTCCTACCTCGGGGATCACCAGCACTGGAGCACTAGTCAACCTCTCCTTTAATTCCATGAAGCTCTGCTCACATCGGTCGGTCCAAGCAAAAGGTTGATCCTTGCGGGTCAGCTGTGTTAAGGGAGCCACTACCTTGGAAAAGTCCTCAATAAACCTCCGATAGTAGCCCGCCAACCCCACAAAGCTCCTTATCTCGGTGACTGTCTTTGGACGTTCCCACTGCAGCACTGCCTCTACCTTGGCTGGATCCACCGAGATCCCCTGGGCAGATATCACGTGTCCTAAGAAGTTGACTTCCTTCAGCCAGAACTCGCACTTAGAGAACTTGGCATAGAGTTGCTTCTCCCTCAGTATCTCCAATACTGTCTTTAGGTGTTCCTCATGCTCTTCCTCGGTCCTTGAATAAATGAGGATGTCGTCTACGAAGACCACCACAAACTTATCCAAGAAAGGGCGAAAAATCCTATTCATGTAGTCCATGAACAGGGCTGGAGCATTGGTGACTCCAAACGGCATCACTACATACTCATAGTGCCCATACCGAGACCTAAAAGCTGTCTTTTGAACATCTTCAGCTTTTACCAAAATTTGGTGGTACCCCGATCTCAGATCAATCTTGGAGAACACCGAGGCCCCATGTATTTGATCCATCAAATCATCAATCCTAGGCAGGGGGTACTTGTTCTTGATGGTCAACTTGTTCAACTGCCTGTAATCTATACACAGCCGAGACCCTCCATCCTTCTTCTTGACTAGGAGCACTGGAGCTCCCCATGGAGATACACTGGGTCTGATGAATTGTTTCTCCAGCAACTCTTCCACTTGCTTCTTTAACTCCACTAACTCGGCTGGTGCCATCCTGTAAGGTGCCATTGACACTGGTCCAGCTCCAGGTACCAAGTCAATAGAGAATTCCACTTCTCTCTTAGGGGGTAACCCAGGTACTTCTTCTGGGAATACATCCGTGAAATCTTTCACCACGGGTATTCTGCTTACGTCCCCTTATTCTCCATCTCCGACCGAGCGAGTATCACGAAGCACCTCGCCCCTTCTTCCAACTCTGACTGCCCTTGCTGAGCAGATATTACATCTGATCCTTGGAGGTCTGGAAACGCAATCCTCTGACTACCGCAGTCAATGAGAACGTGATTGGCAGCTAACCAATCCATTCCCAGGATAACATCTAGGTCCTGAAGAGGTAGGCAGATCAAGTTCACCTTGAATCTGCGTCCCTCTACAATCACTGGACATTCGGGGCACACTGTAGAGGTCATCACCTGTCCTGACGCAGGTGTAGAGACCAACAGTTCGAAAGGTAACCCCTTCACTAGAAGGCCCAACTCGGCTACACACAGGCTTGACACAAAGGAGTGTGTCGCTCCAGAATCAAACAAAGCTTTTACACCTCTACCAGCTATAAAACAAACACCTTGTACGAGGTTACCTGACTGAGATGCTTCTGCTCCAGACATGGCAAACACTCTTCCTGTCGCCTGAGGTCTGCTGCCTTCGTTTCTCATCTGCTGGGAGCCACTGGGTTGGGTCGCCCCATTCCTGCTAGGGCATTCTCTAGCAACGTGCCCTGTCTTTTGGCAGGCAAAACACCTTCTCTCTGAAGCCTTCTTGGGGCACACGTTGGGCGTGTGTGGTCCACCACAATGGAAACACTTGGGTTTCCAAGGTTGCCGCTGCTGAAACTGGGATGACGTTGTTCCCACCCGATGTGGTGGAGGCCTCGTATAGGGCTTGCTTTGTGAGTGCTGTGCCTTAGCTTTCCCACTGGAAGAACCTCCTGGGTGTGACCTGATCACCCGAGAATCACCCTTCTCCAGGGTCTCCACCATCTTCGCCTTTTCTACTAAGGCGTGAAATTCCCTGATGCACATCGGGGCTATGGTCTTCTTCAGTCCATGCTTCAGCCCCTCTTCGAACTTCCTACACCTCCAGGCCTCAGAGGTCGCCTGGGTATAGAACCGGGCGAGGTACTCAAAACGAGCAGCATAGGCGTTCACTGACATATCCCCCTGCTCCAACTTCAGGAACTCAGCTTCCCTCGCAAACTTGGCGCTGTCAGGGAAGTATTTCTCCAAGAACTTCACCCTGAAGCTCTCCCAATCCAATACATCCCCTCGGGCCTCCATCATCTGCTGAGCTCCCATCCACCAGAACTCAGCTTCTCCTGATAGCAGATAAGTGGCGAACAACAATTTCTTCTCTTCAGGGCAGGAGGTCGCCCTAAAGATTTTCTCCAACTCTCTGACCCACTGATCTGCCTGGTCAGGGGTAGCATTCCCACTGAACTTGGGTGGGTTGTGCCGCATGAACTCGGTCAGTCCCATCTGTTCTTGAGGCTGACCGACGTGGGAGTTTGTCTCCGCAGATCGAGCAGTTTCCCAGTGTTGCATTGTAGCTTGATGGTTCTGAGCCATCGCTGCATTCTGCTGCTGAATGGCAGTTGCCATCATCTCGATGGCCTTGGCAATCTGGCTCATCTCTGAGGAAGGTTGGGGTGGGGTAGAAGGTCTACGTGCCATCTTCTTCGTTTTTGATTCTGAATCTATTGGTTTCTATATTCCCTACAACTACAAGAATGAGATCGATCAGAAATCAATTCATTCAGGATGTACCATCTAGACCTTACAAAGGTCAGCATCTCAAAGTCATTAAGAATTTGAGTTCATCAACAGGATTATCACACTTATAACTTCAAACAAAACACCAGAACAGTTACCGGTGTGTAAACATCAATCCAAACGACCACTCTCAGTCAATTACAAGAACACTAAATAAATCACACCAGAATTCAATGTAGGCTAAACATCAAACCTTTGGAATTAAGATTAAGAATCATCTCGATCCAGTTATGAGTGTGCACCCTCATTACTTTATCAGGATCTTCTCATTCTTAATACCAAGATTTTCAATTAGAGCATACATTCGCTAAGGCACACACAAAATTTCAATACTAAAAACGTTTTTGAAAACCTTTCACTATAGTTGTTATTTAAAACTCAAATAGATTTTATGAGCAGAAGAAACACAATGGATCCACAGCCCTCAGGTCATCCTAAGGACGAACTGCTCTGATACCATTAATGTAACATCCCGCCAAAATAAAGCCATACATACATGTATAATGAAAATAAAGGTGAACAAATAATATTGAAGAATGATAATATATATATAAGTAATGAAGTTGCTCCTCTTAGGGAGTTTAATACATAACCAGTCAAATGTTTTCAAAATTTAACGAATTCAATCAAATACAACAAGACCGGCGGTCTCCACACATGAACCGGCGATCTGGTAACAGAAGGCCCAAACAGGCGATCTGCTAGCAGGACATAAATCCGGCGATCACCACCAAGAGATAGAAAACCGGCGATCTCTTCCTCGGCGACCACTCACTAAGGAGCTCTACATCCTGGAAGATCATCTGCTCCCGTGTAAGTTATACACGATCATCACAGTTTAAAGAGAAAAACAGCCAACGAGCAAAACACGCAGGGTAAGCTAGATATTTTAAAGAGAGTTTAAATAAGAACATTAAAATCAGGGTAAGCAATTTTCAAGATATTCACGTAAAGCTATAGATTTTCTCAATACCCTTCACCTGATCGCCCAGAAATCACACATTTCACAATATTCTCAAGAGTCATTCTATTTCACAAAACTGCATCAAGTGTCTATAAATTTCAAGTTCCTCATTTCACATGTCAGACCACCACTGACCCAGCACACAAGACACTTGACACTACTTCCGGAAGACTCGTGCATTGACTAGACTCAGAGATCCGCACCTGTCATACTAAACAGCTGTAATGTTTACCAGCTATGCGCATCAACACAATCTCAATCTCAAGTTCATCATTCTCACAGTATGACAGGGTTAATCCATATAACAGGCCGAGCTCGTCTTGTTCACACGAGACACCCATTCATATGAACCTCCTTCGACTCTCAACGCCTGAATAACTTCATCTATGTGAATTCATTATCTCAGGAGAGTCAGGATAATCTCATTATAGACATCACCGATCAATGCACGTCCTACACGATCTTACACGGTATTTTCTTTCCTGAAAATACTATGCCTTGATCCCACATTCACATCATGCAACACATCTCATAACACTTAAAGGAAAGATTTCAATCACAGCAAAAGCTCACTCCAAGGTTCTTATTTTCGAATATCTCATTTAAATCTCATACCGTTTCAAAGCAACATCAAAAACAGGGAGTTCGTAAACAACGCCAAAACCGGCGATCTAGTTCAAAAACAGGGTATTTCGAAGTCTGCATTTAAAACCGGCGACCACGTCGCCCAAACACATAGCACAGAGCATTTTACAAAGATGAAAACGAAAACCGGCGACCACGTCGCCCTCACTTCAGAAATAGCTAAACTATGGCTTGTATTGAAAATGAAGTCTAGCTTCCCTTACCTGGACTTACGCAAAACACCAGGAGCTCCGAAACCCAACGAAACTTGAACAACGCCTTGGCTCTGTTTTTGCGTCTGGTTGAAGGACTTGCAGAGAACCTCCCAGGTGCTC
Organism: Phaseolus lunatus; assembly: GCA_013389735.1. Taxonomy (NCBI): domain Eukaryota; kingdom Viridiplantae; phylum Streptophyta; class Magnoliopsida; order Fabales; family Fabaceae; genus Phaseolus; species Phaseolus lunatus. The sequence continues at coordinate 19,513 of JAAFYQ010000246.1, forward strand.
TAATGGTGCTGCCTCTCGTCGTACTCTTGTGTGAAGATGCTAGAATCGCAGCGCGAAGGAGATATCTGGAGGAGAAGGGAGGTAACTCACTCTTTCTCTCTTTGAATGCTGCAACGTTTTTTTCTCTCAGCAGTGGGTCTCTGCATCTTAAACCAACTTATCCACCAAAAGCAGCTGCCACACCCACTCTGCAGAGAAGTCTGAGTGTACGTTTCCCTGAACAGTACGACTACAGTTGTCTCTTGCGCAGGCCAACCACTCCCTGAACAGTACTACTGAGCGTGCCTCTGCGCAGGCTAACACTCTGAGGTCACTATTCTGAACCACTCTTTTTGTCTACGTGGCGCGCGTGCAGGACGTTCCATGCTGGAAGTCTGGGTCCCACCTTCTCTGTGTGTAACTCGACGTCGCGCGATGACCTTTCACCGATGACCACAGGCGCGAAGTCTATCCACCGATGACCTCTCCCGCGAAGGCTATCCACCGATGACCTCTCGTGCGAAGGCCATCCACCGATGACCTCTCGCGCGAAGGCTATCCACCGATGACCTCTCACGCGAAGACAATCCACCGATGACCTCTCGCGCGAAGACAATCCACCGATGACCTCTCGCGCGAAGACTATCCACTGAGGACCTCTCGCGCGAAGGCTATCCACTGAGGACCTCTCGCGCGAAGGCAATCCACCGATGACCTCTCCCTGGCGAACGACCGATGTCTCCCCCTGATGATGCCCGCATGCATCTTGCCCTGGCGACGTCTGCATGCCTCGCGCCCTGGCGACGACATGCAGTCTAGGCGACCGGCGATTATGTATTAACAAAGAACTCTTATCGTTTTCTAGACTGCACTTTCCTTCCTTTTTAACTTAAATAAAACATATTTAGAATTTATTTAAAATATACTCTTTTATTCCAATAAGTTTTTCAGGTCCTTACAATTGGAACTCAAATTTATCCACGTCTTGGAAAAATACCAGAGTTCCCTGTCAAACATGTTCAAAACTTGGCCATGTTGATCCTCACACTTCACCCATGATAACTGCCAACACGTCTGAGTTTTCTGCTACGATCAATGATGACGGTGAACCCTCCATTCTTGGCACAAAGGAAAGTACACTCTACGATGAGGCAATAATATAGAGCAAGATATTTTATTATCTTGGTAACATTTACATTTGTAATACTACAAGTAGCTGTCTCCTAAATGCATATGAGTAGTTACTTAGAAATATTTATTCAACAATTAAAACAGAAAAATAAAAAGTCACATGCAGTTACGTGCATTTATGTGCTGTTACAAAATCATAATATCTAACACTCCTCCTTGATTTTTAAATTTTGATTAATAATACATTAATGACCATTATATTATAAAATTTAAATTATACGTAAAAAATTGGTTAAATAATAAATTTTATGAAGGAGTAATATTAATTTCAAATAATTATTATTACAAAATAAACATAAATAATTTTATACAATAAATTAAAATAATGAATAAAAATATTAATTTTATTATTTTTTGTAATAAAAAATTAAAGAATATTTTGATAATATTTACTCTATCAAAAATGTAAATTTTTAACCATTGAAATAATAATATTTTAATAGTTATTAAACACAAATTTTTTTAATTTAATTATATTATTTAAAAAGAAATTAAAATATTTGTCATTCACTCATTTCTAGTATTTGTTTCACTCTCATTGTGACTCTTGTTATTCTCTTAGTTTCTTAATCTTAATATCTTGCACATCTCTTGGTTGTGCCTAAGTCTTCTCACCCGAACTCTTTTCCTTCCTTAAATTGTCGCAAAGTCACTCCAACCCAAATCCTGTACTTTATTTTACATGGCTACTGTTGCTAATCTCAGGGATTGTATCCTTTTTGTTAACTATACTAACTAACTCTTTTTGTTTTTGTAACTGTCATGCATCTGCTTTTCTTTTTTTTTTTATCAGCATGCCTCTGCTTTATATATCTATACCCTTAAACGTATATAATAATTCAGTTGTTTTTTCTTTCTCTTTTCCTTGTATGCATCTTATCTTTCCTCAAGATGGTATCAAGAACATTCCAATGCAATTATTGGAACTCAAATTTATCCACGTCTTGGAAAAATACCAGAGTTCCCTGTCAAACATGTTCAAAACTTGGCCATGTTGATCCTCACACTTCACCCATGATAACTGCCAACACGTCTGAGTTTTCTGCTACGATCAATGATGACGGTGAACCCTCCATTCTTGGCACAAAGGAAAGTACACTCTACGATGAGGCAATAATATAGAGCAAGATATTTTATTATCTTGGTAACATTTACATTTGTAATACTACAAGTAGCTGTCTCCTAAATGCATATGAGTAGTTACTTAGAAATATTTATTCAACAATTAAAACAGAAAAATAAAAAGTCACATGCAGTTACGTGCATTTATGTGCTGTTACAAAATCATAATATCTAACACTCCTCCTTGATTTTTAAATTTTGATTAATAATACATTAATGACCATTATATTATAAAATTTAAATTATACGTAAAAAATTGGTTAAATAATAAATTTTATGAAGGAGTAATATTAATTTCAAATAATTATTATTACAAAATAAACATAAATAATTTTATACAATAAATTAAAATAATGAATAAAAATATTAATTTTATTATTTTTTGTAATAAAAAATTAAAGAATATTTTGATAATATTTACTCTATCAAAAATGTAAATTTTTAACCATTGAAATAATAATATTTTAATAGTTATTAAACACAAATTTTTTTAATTTAATTATATTATTTAAAAAGAAATTAAAATATTTGTCATTCACTCATTTCTAGTATTTGTTTCACTCTCATTGTGACTCTTGTTATTCTCTTAGTTTCTTAATCTTAATATCTTGCACATCTCTTGGTTGTGCCTAAGTCTTCTCACCCGAACTCTTTTCCTTCCTTAAATTGTCGCAAAGTCACTCCAACCCAAATCCTGTACTTTATTTTACATGGCTACTGTTGCTAATCTCAGGGATTGTATCCTTTTTGTTAACTATACTAACTAACTCTTTTTGTTTTTGTAACTGTCATGCATCTGCTTTTCTTTTTTTTTTTATCAGCATGCCTCTGCTTTATATATCTATACCCTTAAACGTATATAATAATTCAGTTGTTTTTTCTTTCTCTTTTCCTTGTATGCATCTTATCTTTCCTCAAGATGGTATCAAGAACATTCCAATGCAATTATTGGAACTCAAATTTATCCACGTCTTGGAAAAATACCAGAGTTCCCTGTCAAACATGTTCAAAACTTGGCCATGTTGATCCTCACACTTCACCCATGATAACTGCCAACACGTCTGAGTTTTCTGCTACGATCAATGATGACGGTGAACCCTCCATTCTTGGCACAAAGGAAAGTACACTCTACGATGAGGCAATAATATAGAGCAAGATATTTTATTATCTTGGTAACATTTACATTTGTAATACTACAAGTAGCTGTCTCCTAAATGCATATGAGTAGTTACTTAGAAATATTTATTCAACAATTAAAACAGAAAAATAAAAAGTCACATGCAGTTACGTGCATTTATGTGCTGTTACAAAATCATAATATCTAACACTCCTCCTTGATTTTTAAATTTTGATTAATAATACATTAATGACCATTATATTATAAAATTTAAATTATACGTAAAAAATTGGTTAAATAATAAATTTTATGAAGGAGTAATATTAATTTCAAATAATTATTATTACAAAATAAACATAAATAATTTTATACAATAAATTAAAATAATGAATAAAAATATTAATTTTATTATTTTTTGTAATAAAAAATTAAAGAATATTTTGATAATATTTACTCTATCAAAAATGTAAATTTTTAACCATTGAAATAATAATATTTTAATAGTTATTAAACACAAATTTTTTTAATTTAATTATATTATTTAAAAAGAAATTAAAATATTTGTCATTCACTCATTTCTAGTATTTGTTTCACTCTCATTGTGACTCTTGTTATTCTCTTAGTTTCTTAATCTTAATATCTTGCACATCTCTTGGTTGTGCCTAAGTCTTCTCACCCGAACTCTTTTCCTTCCTTAAATTGTCGCAAAGTCACTCCAACCCAAATCCTGTACTTTATTTTACATGGCTACTGTTGCTAATCTCAGGGATTGTATCCTTTTTGTTAACTATACTAACTAACTCTTTTTGTTTTTGTAACTGTCATGCATCTGCTTTTCTTTTTTTTTTTATCAGCATGCCTCTGCTTTATATATCTATACCCTTAAACGTATATAATAATTCAGTTGTTTTTTCTTTCTCTTTTCCTTGTATGCATCTTATCTTTCCTCAAGATGGTATCAAGAACATTCCAATGCAATTATTGGAACTCAAATTTATCCACGTCTTGGAAAAATACCAGAGTTCCCTGTCAAACATGTTCAAAACTTGGCCATGTTGATCCTCACACTTCACCCATGATAACTGCCAACACGTCTGAGTTTTCTGCTACGATCAATGATGACGGTGAACCCTCCATTCTTGGCACAAAGGAAAGTACACTCTACGATGAGGCAATAATATAGAGCAAGATATTTTATTATCTTGGTAACATTTACATTTGTAATACTACAAGTAGCTGTCTCCTAAATGCATATGAGTAGTTACTTAGAAATATTTATTCAACAATTAAAACAGAAAAATAAAAAGTCACATGCAGTTACGTGCATTTATGTGCTGTTACAAAATCATAATATCTAACACTCCTCCTTGATTTTTAAATTTTGATTAATAATACATTAATGACCATTATATTATAAAATTTAAATTATACGTAAAAAATTGGTTAAATAATAAATTTTATGAAGGAGTAATATTAATTTCAAATAATTATTATTACAAAATAAACATAAATAATTTTATACAATAAATTAAAATAATGAATAAAAATATTAATTTTATTATTTTTTGTAATAAAAAATTAAAGAATATTTTGATAATATTTACTCTATCAAAAATGTAAATTTTTAACCATTGAAATAATAATATTTTAATAGTTATTAAACACAAATTTTTTTAATTTAATTATATTATTTAAAAAGAAATTAAAATATTTGTCATTCACTCATTTCTAGTATTTGTTTCACTCTCATTGTGACTCTTGTTATTCTCTTAGTTTCTTAATCTTAATATCTTGCACATCTCTTGGTTGTGCCTAAGTCTTCTCACCCGAACTCTTTTCCTTCCTTAAATTGTCGCAAAGTCACTCCAACCCAAATCCTGTACTTTATTTTACATGGCTACTGTTGCTAATCTCAGGGATTGTATCCTTTTTGTTAACTATACTAACTAACTCTTTTTGTTTTTGTAACTGTCATGCATCTGCTTTTCTTTTTTTTTTTATCAGCATGCCTCTGCTTTATATATCTATACCCTTAAACGTATATAATAATTCAGTTGTTTTTTCTTTCTCTTTTCCTTGTATGCATCTTATCTTTCCTCAAGATGGTATCAAGAACATTCCAATGCAATTATTGGAACTCAAATTTATCCACGTCTTGGAAAAATACCAGAGTTCCCTGTCAAACATGTTCAAAACTTGGCCATGTTGATCCTCACACTTCACCCATGATAACTGCCAACACGTCTGAGTTTTCTGCTACGATCAATGATGACGGTGAACCCTCCATTCTTGGCACAAAGGAAAGTACACTCTACGATGAGGCAATAATATAGAGCAAGATATTTTATTATCTTGGTAACATTTACATTTGTAATACTACAAGTAGCTGTCTCCTAAATGCATATGAGTAGTTACTTAGAAATATTTATTCAACAATTAAAACAGAAAAATAAAAAGTCACATGCAGTTACGTGCATTTATGTGCTGTTACAAAATCATAATATCTAACACTCCTCCTTGATTTTTAAATTTTGATTAATAATACATTAATGACCATTATATTATAAAATTTAAATTATACGTAAAAAATTGGTTAAATAATAAATTTTATGAAGGAGTAATATTAATTTCAAATAATTATTATTACAAAATAAACATAAATAATTTTATACAATAAATTAAAATAATGAATAAAAATATTAATTTTATTATTTTTTGTAATAAAAAATTAAAGAATATTTTGATAATATTTACTCTATCAAAAATGTAAATTTTTAACCATTGAAATAATAATATTTTAATAGTTATTAAACACAAATTTTTTTAATTTAATTATATTATTTAAAAAGAAATTAAAATATTTGTCATTCACTCATTTCTAGTATTTGTTTCACTCTCATTGTGACTCTTGTTATTCTCTTAGTTTCTTAATCTTAATATCTTGCACATCTCTTGGTTGTGCCTAAGTCTTCTCACCCGAACTCTTTTCCTTCCTTAAATTGTCGCAAAGTCACTCCAACCCAAATCCTGTACTTTATTTTACATGGCTACTGTTGCTAATCTCAGGGATTGTATCCTTTTTGTTAACTATACTAACTAACTCTTTTTGTTTTTGTAACTGTCATGCATCTGCTTTTCTTTTTTTTTTATCAGCATGCCTCTGCTTTATATATCTATACCCTTAAACGTATATAATAATTCAGTTGTTTTTTCTTTCTCTTTTCCTTGTATGCATCTTATCTTTCCTCAAGATGGTATCAAGAACATTCCAATGCAATTATTGGAACTCAAATTTATCCACGTCTTGGAAAAATACCAGAGTTCCCTGTCAAACATGTTCAAAACTTGGCCATGTTGATCCTCACACTTCACCCATGATAACTGCCAACACGTCTGAGTTTTCTGCTACGATCAATGATGACGGTGAACCCTCCATTCTTGGCACAAAGGAAAGTACACTCTACGATGAGGCAATAATATAGAGCAAGATATTTTATTATCTTGGTAACATTTACATTTGTAATACTACAAGTAGCTGTCTCCTAAATGCATATGAGTAGTTACTTAGAAATATTTATTCAACAATTAAAACAGAAAAATAAAAAGTCACATGCAGTTACGTGCATTTATGTGCTGTTACAAAATCATAATATCTAACACTCCTCCTTGATTTTTAAATTTTGATTAATAATACATTAATGACCATTATATTATAAAATTTAAATTATACGTAAAAAATTGGTTAAATAATAAATTTTATGAAGGAGTAATATTAATTTCAAATAATTATTATTACAAAATAAACATAAATAATTTTATACAATAAATTAAAATAATGAATAAAAATATTAATTTTATTATTTTTTGTAATAAAAAATTAAAGAATATTTTGATAATATTTACTCTATCAAAAATGTAAATTTTTAACCATTGAAATAATAATATTTTAATAGTTATTAAACACAAATTTTTTTAATTTAATTATATTATTTAAAAAGAAATTAAAATATTTGTCATTCACTCATTTCTAGTATTTGTTTCACTCTCATTGTGACTCTTGTTATTCTCTTAGTTTCTTAATCTTAATATCTTGCACATCTCTTGGTTGTGCCTAAGTCTTCTCACCCGAACTCTTTTCCTTCCTTAAATTGTCGCAAAGTCACTCCAACCCAAATCCTGTACTTTATTTTACATGGCTACTGTTGCTAATCTCAGGGATTGTATCCTTTTTGTTAACTATACTAACTAACTCTTTTTGTTTTTGTAACTGTCATGCATCTGCTTTTCTTTTTTTTTTTCAGCATGCCTCTGCTTTATATATCTATACCCTTAAACGTATATAATAATTCAGTTGTTTTTTCTTTCTCTTTTCCTTGTATGCATCTTATCTTTCCTCAAGATGGTATCAAGAACATTCCAATGCAATTATTGGAACTCAAATTTATCCACGTCTTGGAAAAATACCAGAGTTCCCTGTCAAACATGTTCAAAACTTGGCCATGTTGATCCTCACACTTCACCCATGATAACTGCCAACACGTCTGAGTTTTCTGCTACGATCAATGATGACGGTGAACCCTCCATTCTTGGCACAAAGGAAAGTACACTCTACGATGAGGCAATAATATAGAGCAAGATATTTTATTATCTTGGTAACATTTACATTTGTAATACTACAAGTAGCTGTCTCCTAAATGCATATGAGTAGTTACTTAGAAATATTTATTCAACAATTAAAACAGAAAAATAAAAAGTCACATGCAGTTACGTGCATTTATGTGCTGTTACAAAATCATAATATCTAACACTCCTCCTTGATTTTTAAATTTTGATTAATAATACATTAATGACCATTATATTATAAAATTTAAATTATACGTAAAAAATTGGTTAAATAATAAATTTTATGAAGGAGTAATATTAATTTCAAATAATTATTATTACAAAATAAACATAAATAATTTTATACAATAAATTAAAATAATGAATAAAAATATTAATTTTATTATTTTTTGTAATAAAAAATTAAAGAATATTTTGATAATATTTACTCTATCAAAAATGTAAATTTTTAACCATTGAAATAATAATATTTTAATAGTTATTAAACACAAATTTTTTTAATTTAATTATATTATTTAAAAAGAAATTAAAATATTTGTCATTCACTCATTTCTAGTATTTGTTTCACTCTCATTGTGACTCTTGTTATTCTCTTAGTTTCTTAATCTTAATATCTTGCACATCTCTTGGTTGTGCCTAAGTCTTCTCACCCGAACTCTTTTCCTTCCTTAAATTGTCGCAAAGTCACTCCAACCCAAATCCTGTACTTTATTTTACATGGCTACTGTTGCTAATCTCAGGGATTGTATCCTTTTTGTTAACTATACTAACTAACTCTTTTTGTTTTTGTAACTGTCATGCATCTGCTTTTCTTTTTTTTTTATCAGCATGCCTCTGCTTTATATATCTATACCCTTAAACGTATATAATAATTCAGTTGTTTTTTCTTTCTCTTTTCCTTGTATGCATCTTATCTTTCCTCAAGATGGTATCAAGAACATTCCAATGCAATTATTGGAACTCAAATTTATCCACGTCTTGGAAAAATACCAGAGTTCCCTGTCAAACATGTTCAAAACTTGGCCATGTTGATCCTCACACTTCACCCATGATAACTGCCAACACGTCTGAGTTTTCTGCTACGATCAATGATGACGGTGAACCCTCCATTCTTGGCACAAAGGAAAGTACACTCTACGATGAGGCAATAATATAGAGCAAGATATTTTATTATCTTGGTAACATTTACATTTGTAATACTACAAGTAGCTGTCTCCTAAATGCATATGAGTAGTTACTTAGAAATATTTATTCAACAATTAAAACAGAAAAATAAAAAGTCACATGCAGTTACGTGCATTTATGTGCTGTTACAAAATCATAATATCTAACACTCCTCCTTGATTTTTAAATTTTGATTAATAATACATTAATGACCATTATATTATAAAATTTAAATTATACGTAAAAAATTGGTTAAATAATAAATTTTATGAAGGAGTAATATTAATTTCAAATAATTATTATTACAAAATAAACATAAATAATTTTATACAATAAATTAAAATAATGAATAAAAATATTAATTTTATTATTTTTTGTAATAAAAAATTAAAGAATATTTTGATAATATTTACTCTATCAAAAATGTAAATTTTTAACCATTGAAATAATAATATTTTAATAGTTATTAAACACAAATTTTTTTAATTTAATTATATTATTTAAAAAGAAATTAAAATATTTGTCATTCACTCATTTCTAGTATTTGTTTCACTCTCATTGTGACTCTTGTTATTCTCTTAGTTTCTTAATCTTAATATCTTGCACATCTCTTGGTTGTGCCTAAGTCTTCTCACCCGAACTCTTTTCCTTCCTTAAATTGTCGCAAAGTCACTCCAACCCAAATCCTGTACTTTATTTTACATGGCTACTGTTGCTAATCTCAGGGATTGTATCCTTTTTGTTAACTATACTAACTAACTCTTTTTGTTTTTGTAACTGTCATGCATCTGCTTTTCTTTTTTTTTTATCAGCATGCCTCTGCTTTATATATCTATACCCTTAAACGTATATAATAATTCAGTTGTTTTTTCTTTCTCTTTTCCTTGTATGCATCTTATCTTTCCTCAAGATGGTATCAAGAACATTCCAATGCAATTATTGGAACTCAAATTTATCCACGTCTTGGAAAAATACCAGAGTTCCCTGTCAAACATGTTCAAAACTTGGCCATGTTGATCCTCACACTTCACCCATGATAACTGCCAACACGTCTGAGTTTTCTGCTACGATCAATGATGACGGTGAACCCTCCATTCTTGGCACAAAGGAAAGTACACTCTACGATGAGGCAATAATATAGAGCAAGATATTTTATTATCTTGGTAACATTTACATTTGTAATACTACAAGTAGCTGTCTCCTAAATGCATATGAGTAGTTACTTAGAAATATTTATTCAACAATTAAAACAGAAAAATAAAAAGTCACATGCAGTTACGTGCATTTATGTGCTGTTACAAAATCATAATATCTAACACTCCTCCTTGATTTTTAAATTTTGATTAATAATACATTAATGACCATTATATTATAAAATTTAAATTATACGTAAAAAATTGGTTAAATAATAAATTTTATGAAGGAGTAATATTAATTTCAAATAATTATTATTACAAAATAAACATAAATAATTTTATACAATAAATTAAAATAATGAATAAAAATATTAATTTTATTATTTTTTGTAATAAAAAATTAAAGAATATTTTGATAATATTTACTCTATCAAAAATGTAAATTTTTAACCATTGAAATAATAATATTTTAATAGTTATTAAACACAAATTTTTTTAATTTAATTATATTATTTAAAAAGAAATTAAAATATTTGTCATTCACTCATTTCTAGTATTTGTTTCACTCTCATTGTGACTCTTGTTATTCTCTTAGTTTCTTAATCTTAATATCTTGCACATCTCTTGGTTGTGCCTAAGTCTTCTCACCCGAACTCTTTTCCTTCCTTAAATTGTCGCAAAGTCACTCCAACCCAAATCCTGTACTTTATTTTACATGGCTACTGTTGCTAATCTCAGGGATTGTATCCTTTTTGTTAACTATACTAACTAACTCTTTTTGTTTTTGTAACTGTCATGCATCTGCTTTTCTTTTTTTTTTATCAGCATGCCTCTGCTTTATATATCTATACCCTTAAACGTATATAATAATTCAGTTGTTTTTTCTTTCTCTTTTCCTTGTATGCATCTTATCTTTCCTCAAGATGGTATCAAGAACATTCCAATGCAATTATTGGAACTCAAATTTATCCACGTCTTGGAAAAATACCAGAGTTCCCTGTCAAACATGTTCAAAACTTGGCCATGTTGATCCTCACACTTCACCCATGATAACTGCCAACACGTCTGAGTTTTCTGCTACGATCAATGATGACGGTGAACCCTCCATTCTTGGCACAAAGGAAAGTACACTCTACGATGAGGCAATAATATAGAGCAAGATATTTTATTATCTTGGTAACATTTACATTTGTAATACTACAAGTAGCTGTCTCCTAAATGCATATGAGTAGTTACTTAGAAATATTTATTCAACAATTAAAACAGAAAAATAAAAAGTCACATGCAGTTACGTGCATTTATGTGCTGTTACAAAATCATAATATCTAACACTCCTCCTTGATTTTTAAATTTTGATTAATAATACATTAATGACCATTATATTATAAAATTTAAATTATACGTAAAAAATTGGTTAAATAATAAATTTTATGAAGGAGTAATATTAATTTCAAATAATTATTATTACAAAATAAACATAAATAATTTTATACAATAAATTAAAATAATGAATAAAAATATTAATTTTATTATTTTTTGTAATAAAAAATTAAAGAATATTTTGATAATATTTACTCTATCAAAAATGTAAATTTTTAACCATTGAAATAATAATATTTTAATAGTTATTAAACACAAATTTTTTTAATTTAATTATATTATTTAAAAAGAAATTAAAATATTTGTCATTCACTCATTTCTAGTATTTGTTTCACTCTCATTGTGACTCTTGTTATTCTCTTAGTTTCTTAATCTTAATATCTTGCACATCTCTTGGTTGTGCCTAAGTCTTCTCACCCGAACTCTTTTCCTTCCTTAAATTGTCGCAAAGTCACTCCAACCCAAATCCTGTACTTTATTTTACATGGCTACTGTTGCTAATCTCAGGGATTGTATCCTTTTTGTTAACTATACTAACTAACTCTTTTTGTTTTTGTAACTGTCATGCATCTGCTTTTCTTTTTTTTTTATCAGCATGCCTCTGCTTTATATATCTATACCCTTAAACGTATATAATAATTCAGTTGTTTTTTCTTTCTCTTTTCCTTGTATGCATCTTATCTTTCCTCAAGATGGTATCAAGAACATTCCAATGCAATTATTGGAACTCAAATTTATCCACGTCTTGGAAAAATACCAGAGTTCCCTGTCAAACATGTTCAAAACTTGGCCATGTTGATCCTCACACTTCACCCATGATAACTGCCAACACGTCTGAGTTTTCTGCTACGATCAATGATGACGGTGAACCCTCCATTCTTGGCACAAAGGAAAGTACACTCTACGATGAGGCAATAATATAGAGCAAGATATTTTATTATCTTGGTAACATTTACATTTGTAATACTACAAGTAGCTGTCTCCTAAATGCATATGAGTAGTTACTTAGAAATATTTATTCAACAATTAAAACAGAAAAATAAAAAGTCACATGCAGTTACGTGCATTTATGTGCTGTTACAAAATCATAATATCTAACACTCCTCCTTGATTTTTAAATTTTGATTAATAATACATTAATGACCATTATATTATAAAATTTAAATTATACGTAAAAAATTGGTTAAATAATAAATTTTATGAAGGAGTAATATTAATTTCAAATAATTATTATTACAAAATAAACATAAATAATTTTATACAATAAATTAAAATAATGAATAAAAATATTAATTTTATTATTTTTTGTAATAAAAAATTAAAGAATATTTTGATAATATTTACTCTATCAAAAATGTAAATTTTTAACCATTGAAATAATAATATTTTAATAGTTATTAAACACAAATTTTTTTAATTTAATTATATTATTTAAAAAGAAATTAAAATATTTGTCATTCACTCATTTCTAGTATTTGTTTCACTCTCATTGTGACTCTTGTTATTCTCTTAGTTTCTTAATCTTAATATCTTGCACATCTCTTGGTTGTGCCTAAGTCTTCTCACCCGAACTCTTTTCCTTCCTTAAATTGTCGCAAAGTCACTCCAACCCAAATCCTGTACTTTATTTTACATGGCTACTGTTGCTAATCTCAGGGATTGTATCCTTTTTGTTAACTATACTAACTAACTCTTTTTGTTTTTGTAACTGTCATGCATCTGCTTTTCTTTTTTTTTTATCAGCATGCCTCTGCTTTATATATCTATACCCTTAAACGTATATAATAATTCAGTTGTTTTTTCTTTCTCTTTTCCTTGTATGCATCTTATCTTTCCTCAAGATGGTATCAAGAACATTCCAATGCAATTATTGGAACTCAAATTTATCCACGTCTTGGAAAAATACCAGAGTTCCCTGTCAAACATGTTCAAAACTTGGCCATGTTGATCCTCACACTTCACCCATGATAACTGCCAACACGTCTGAGTTTTCTGCTACGATCAATGATGACGGTGAACCCTCCATTCTTGGCACAAAGGAAAGTACACTCTACGATGAGGCAATAATATAGAGCAAGATATTTTATTATCTTGGTAACATTTACATTTGTAATACTACAAGTAGCTGTCTCCTAAATGCATATGAGTAGTTACTTAGAAATATTTATTCAACAATTAAAACAGAAAAATAAAAAGTCACATGCAGTTACGTGCATTTATGTGCTGTTACAAAATCATAATATCTAACACTCCTCCTTGATTTTTAAATTTTGATTAATAATACATTAATGACCATTATATTATAAAATTTAAATTATACGTAAAAAATTGGTTAAATAATAAATTTTATGAAGGAGTAATATTAATTTCAAATAATTATTATTACAAAATAAACATAAATAATTTTATACAATAAATTAAAATAATGAATAAAAATATTAATTTTATTATTTTTTGTAATAAAAAATTAAAGAATATTTTGATAATATTTACTCTATCAAAAATGTAAATTTTTAACCATTGAAATAATAATATTTTAATAGTTATTAAACACAAATTTTTTTAATTTAATTATATTATTTAAAAAGAAATTAAAATATTTGTCATTCACTCATTTCTAGTATTTGTTTCACTCTCATTGTGACTCTTGTTATTCTCTTAGTTTCTTAATCTTAATATCTTGCACATCTCTTGGTTGTGCCTAAGTCTTCTCACCCGAACTCTTTTCCTTCCTTAAATTGTCGCAAAGTCACTCCAACCCAAATCCTGTACTTTATTTTACATGGCTACTGTTGCTAATCTCAGGGATTGTATCCTTTTTGTTAACTATACTAACTAACTCTTTTTGTTTTTGTAACTGTCATGCATCTGCTTTTCTTTTTTTTTTATCAGCATGCCTCTGCTTTATATATCTATACCCTTAAACGTATATAATAATTCAGTTGTTTTTTCTTTCTCTTTTCCTTGTATGCATCTTATCTTTCCTCAAGATGGTATCAAGAACATTCCAATGCAATTATTGGAACTCAAATTTATCCACGTCTTGGAAAAATACCAGAGTTCCCTGTCAAACATGTTCAAAACTTGGCCATGTTGATCCTCACACTTCACCCATGATAACTGCCAACACGTCTGAGTTTTCTGCTACGATCAATGATGACGGTGAACCCTCCATTCTTGGCACAAAGGAAAGTACACTCTACGATGAGGCAATAATATAGAGCAAGATATTTTATTATCTTGGTAACATTTACATTTGTAATACTACAAGTAGCTGTCTCCTAAATGCATATGAGTAGTTACTTAGAAATATTTATTCAACAATTAAAACAGAAAAATAAAAAGTCACATGCAGTTACGTGCATTTATGTGCTGTTACAAAATCATAATATCTAACACTCCTCCTTGATTTTTAAATTTTGATTAATAATACATTAATGACCATTATATTATAAAATTTAAATTATACGTAAAAAATTGGTTAAATAATAAATTTTATGAAGGAGTAATATTAATTTCAAATAATTATTATTACAAAATAAACATAAATAATTTTATACAATAAATTAAAATAATGAATAAAAATATTAATTTTATTATTTTTTGTAATAAAAAATTAAAGAATATTTTGATAATATTTACTCTATCAAAAATGTAAATTTTTAACCATTGAAATAATAATATTTTAATAGTTATTAAACACAAATTTTTTTAATTTAATTATATTATTTAAAAAGAAATTAAAATATTTGTCATTCACTCATTTCTAGTATTTGTTTCACTCTCATTGTGACTCTTGTTATTCTCTTAGTTTCTTAATCTTAATATCTTGCACATCTCTTGGTTGTGCCTAAGTCTTCTCACCCGAACTCTTTTCCTTCCTTAAATTGTCGCAAAGTCACTCCAACCCAAATCCTGTACTTTATTTTACATGGCTACTGTTGCTAATCTCAGGGATTGTATCCTTTTTGTTAACTATACTAACTAACTCTTTTTGTTTTTGTAACTGTCATGCATCTGCTTTTCTTTTTTTTTTATCAGCATGCCTCTGCTTTATATATCTATACCCTTAAACGTATATAATAATTCAGTTGTTTTTTCTTTCTCTTTTCCTTGTATGCATCTTATCTTTCCTCAAGATGGTATCAAGAACATTCCAATGCAATTATTGGAACTCAAATTTATCCACGTCTTGGAAAAATACCAGAGTTCCCTGTCAAACATGTTCAAAACTTGGCCATGTTGATCCTCACACTTCACCCATGATAACTGCCAACACGTCTGAGTTTTCTGCTACGATCAATGATGACGGTGAACCCTCCATTCTTGGCACAAAGGAAAGTACACTCTACGATGAGGCAATAATATAGAGCAAGATATTTTATTATCTTGGTAACATTTACATTTGTAATACTACAAGTAGCTGTCTCCTAAATGCATATGAGTAGTTACTTAGAAATATTTATTCAACAATTAAAACAGAAAAATAAAAAGTCACATGCAGTTACGTGCATTTATGTGCTGTTACAAAATCATAATATCTAACACTCCTCCTTGATTTTTAAATTTTGATTAATAATACATTAATGACCATTATATTATAAAATTTAAATTATACGTAAAAAATTGGTTAAATAATAAATTTTATGAAGGAGTAATATTAATTTCAAATAATTATTATTACAAAATAAACATAAATAATTTTATACAATAAATTAAAATAATGAATAAAAATATTAATTTTATTATTTTTTGTAATAAAAAATTAAAGAATATTTTGATAATATTTACTCTATCAAAAATGTAAATTTTTAACCATTGAAATAATAATATTTTAATAGTTATTAAACACAAATTTTTTTAATTTAATTATATTATTTAAAAAGAAATTAAAATATTTGTCATTCACTCATTTCTAGTATTTGTTTCACTCTCATTGTGACTCTTGTTATTCTCTTAGTTTCTTAATCTTAATATCTTGCACATCTCTTGGTTGTGCCTAAGTCTTCTCACCCGAACTCTTTTCCTTCCTTAAATTGTCGCAAAGTCACTCCAACCCAAATCCTGTACTTTATTTTACATGGCTACTGTTGCTAATCTCAGGGATTGTATCCTTTTTGTTAACTATACTAACTAACTCTTTTTGTTTTTGTAACTGTCATGCATCTGCTTTTCTTTTTTTTTTATCAGCATGCCTCTGCTTTATATATCTATACCCTTAAACGTATATAATAATTCAGTTGTTTTTTCTTTCTCTTTTCCTTGTATGCATCTTATCTTTCCTCAAGATGGTATCAAGAACATTCCAATGCAATTATTGGAACTCAAATTTATCCACGTCTTGGAAAAATACCAGAGTTCCCTGTCAAACATGTTCAAAACTTGGCCATGTTGATCCTCACACTTCACCCATGATAACTGCCAACACGTCTGAGTTTTCTGCTACGATCAATGATGACGGTGAACCCTCCATTCTTGGCACAAAGGAAAGTACACTCTACGATGAGGCAATAATATAGAGCAAGATATTTTATTATCTTGGTAACATTTACATTTGTAATACTACAAGTAGCTGTCTCCTAAATGCATATGAGTAGTTACTTAGAAATATTTATTCAACAATTAAAACAGAAAAATAAAAAGTCACATGCAGTTACGTGCATTTATGTGCTGTTACAAAATCATAATATCTAACACTCCTCCTTGATTTTTAAATTTTGATTAATAATACATTAATGACCATTATATTATAAAATTTAAATTATACGTAAAAAATTGGTTAAATAATAAATTTTATGAAGGAGTAATATTAATTTCAAATAATTATTATTACAAAATAAACATAAATAATTTTATACAATAAATTAAAATAATGAATAAAAATATTAATTTTATTATTTTTTGTAATAAAAAATTAAAGAATATTTTGATAATATTTACTCTATCAAAAATGTAAATTTTTAACCATTGAAATAATAATATTTTAATAGTTATTAAACACAAATTTTTTTAATTTAATTATATTATTTAAAAAGAAATTAAAATATTTGTCATTCACTCATTTCTAGTATTTGTTTCACTCTCATTGTGACTCTTGTTATTCTCTTAGTTTCTTAATCTTAATATCTTGCACATCTCTTGGTTGTGCCTAAGTCTTCTCACCCGAACTCTTTTCCTTCCTTAAATTGTCGCAAAGTCACTCCAACCCAAATCCTGTACTTTATTTTACATGGCTACTGTTGCTAATCTCAGGGATTGTATCCTTTTTGTTAACTATACTAACTAACTCTTTTTGTTTTTGTAACTGTCATGCATCTGCTTTTCTTTTTTTTTTTATCAGCATGCCTCTGCTTTATATATCTATACCCTTAAACGTATATAATAATTCAGTTGTTTTTTCTTTCTCTTTTCCTTGTATGCATCTTATCTTTCCTCAAGATGGTATCAAGAACATTCCAATGCAATTATTGGAACTCAAATTTATCCACGTCTTGGAAAAATACCAGAGTTCCCTGTCAAACATGTTCAAAACTTGGCCATGTTGATCCTCACACTTCACCCATGATAACTGCCAACACGTCTGAGTTTTCTGCTACGATCAATGATGACGGTGAACCCTCCATTCTTGGCACAAAGGAAAGTACACTCTACGATGAGGCAATAATATAGAGCAAGATATTTTATTATCTTGGTAACATTTACATTTGTAATACTACAAGTAGCTGTCTCCTAAATGCATATGAGTAGTTACTTAGAAATATTTATTCAACAATTAAAACAGAAAAATAAAAAGTCACATGCAGTTACGTGCATTTATGTGCTGTTACAAAATCATAATATCTAACACTCCTCCTTGATTTTTAAATTTTGATTAATAATACATTAATGACCATTATATTATAAAATTTAAATTATACGTAAAAAATTGGTTAAATAATAAATTTTATGAAGGAGTAATATTAATTTCAAATAATTATTATTACAAAATAAACATAAATAATTTTATACAATAAATTAAAATAATGAATAAAAATATTAATTTTATTATTTTTTGTAATAAAAAATTAAAGAATATTTTGATAATATTTACTCTATCAAAAATGTAAATTTTTAACCATTGAAATAATAATATTTTAATAGTTATTAAACACAAATTTTTTTAATTTAATTATATTATTTAAAAAGAAATTAAAATATTTGTCATTCACTCATTTCTAGTATTTGTTTCACTCTCATTGTGACTCTTGTTATTCTCTTAGTTTCTTAATCTTAATATCTTGCACATCTCTTGGTTGTGCCTAAGTCTTCTCACCCGAACTCTTTTCCTTCCTTAAATTGTCGCAAAGTCACTCCAACCCAAATCCTGTACTTTATTTTACATGGCTACTGTTGCTAATCTCAGGGATTGTATCCTTTTTGTTAACTATACTAACTAACTCTTTTTGTTTTTGTAACTGTCATGCATCTGCTTTTCTTTTTTTTTTATCAGCATGCCTCTGCTTTATATATCTATACCCTTAAACGTATATAATAATTCAGTTGTTTTTTCTTTCTCTTTTCCTTGTATGCATCTTATCTTTCCTCAAGATGGTATCAAGAACATTCCAATGCAATTATTGGAACTCAAATTTATCCACGTCTTGGAAAAATACCAGAGTTCCCTGTCAAACATGTTCAAAACTTGGCCATGTTGATCCTCACACTTCACCCATGATAACTGCCAACACGTCTGAGTTTTCTGCTACGATCAATGATGACGGTGAACCCTCCATTCTTGGCACAAAGGAAAGTACACTCTACGATGAGGCAATAATATAGAGCAAGATATTTTATTATCTTGGTAACATTTACATTTGTAATACTACAAGTAGCTGTCTCCTAAATGCATATGAGTAGTTACTTAGAAATATTTATTCAACAATTAAAACAGAAAAATAAAAAGTCACATGCAGTTACGTGCATTTATGTGCTGTTACAAAATCATAATATCTAACACTCCTCCTTGATTTTTAAATTTTGATTAATAATACATTAATGACCATTATATTATAAAATTTAAATTATACGTAAAAAATTGGTTAAATAATAAATTTTATGAAGGAGTAATATTAATTTCAAATAATTATTATTACAAAATAAACATAAATAATTTTATACAATAAATTAAAATAATGAATAAAAATATTAATTTTATTATTTTTTGTAATAAAAAATTAAAGAATATTTTGATAATATTTACTCTATCAAAAATGTAAATTTTTAACCATTGAAATAATAATATTTTAATAGTTATTAAACACAAATTTTTTTAATTTAATTATATTATTTAAAAAGAAATTAAAATATTTGTCATTCACTCATTTCTAGTATTTGTTTCACTCTCATTGTGACTCTTGTTATTCTCTTAGTTTCTTAATCTTAATATCTTGCACATCTCTTGGTTGTGCCTAAGTCTTCTCACCCGAACTCTTTTCCTTCCTTAAATTGTCGCAAAGTCACTCCAACCCAAATCCTGTACTTTATTTTACATGGCTACTGTTGCTAATCTCAGGGATTGTATCCTTTTTGTTAACTATACTAACTAACTCTTTTTGTTTTTGTAACTGTCATGCATCTGCTTTTCTTTTTTTTTTATCAGCATGCCTCTGCTTTATATATCTATACCCTTAAACGTATATAATAATTCAGTTGTTTTTTCTTTCTCTTTTCCTTGTATGCATCTTATCTTTCCTCAAGATGGTATCAAGAACATTCCAATGCAATTATTGGAACTCAAATTTATCCACGTCTTGGAAAAATACCAGAGTTCCCTGTCAAACATGTTCAAAACTTGGCCATGTTGATCCTCACACTTCACCCATGATAACTGCCAACACGTCTGAGTTTTCTGCTACGATCAATGATGACGGTGAACCCTCCATTCTTGGCACAAAGGAAAGTACACTCTACGATGAGGCAATAATATAGAGCAAGATATTTTATTATCTTGGTAACATTTACATTTGTAATACTACAAGTAGCTGTCTCCTAAATGCATATGAGTAGTTACTTAGAAATATTTATTCAACAATTAAAACAGAAAAATAAAAAGTCACATGCAGTTACGTGCATTTATGTGCTGTTACAAAATCATAATATCTAACACTCCTCCTTGATTTTTAAATTTTGATTAATAATACATTAATGACCATTATATTATAAAATTTAAATTATACGTAAAAAATTGGTTAAATAATAAATTTTATGAAGGAGTAATATTAATTTCAAATAATTATTATTACAAAATAAACATAAATAATTTTATACAATAAATTAAAATAATGAATAAAAATATTAATTTTATTATTTTTTGTAATAAAAAATTAAAGAATATTTTGATAATATTTACTCTATCAAAAATGTAAATTTTTAACCATTGAAATAATAATATTTTAATAGTTATTAAACACAAATTTTTTTAATTTAATTATATTATTTAAAAAGAAATTAAAATATTTGTCATTCACTCATTTCTAGTATTTGTTTCACTCTCATTGTGACTCTTGTTATTCTCTTAGTTTCTTAATCTTAATATCTTGCACATCTCTTGGTTGTGCCTAAGTCTTCTCACCCGAACTCTTTTCCTTCCTTAAATTGTCGCAAAGTCACTCCAACCCAAATCCTGTACTTTATTTTACATGGCTACTGTTGCTAATCTCAGGGATTGTATCCTTTTTGTTAACTATACTAACTAACTCTTTTTGTTTTTGTAACTGTCATGCATCTGCTTTTCTTTTTTTTTTTATCAGCATGCCTCTGCTTTATATATCTATACCCTTAAACGTATATAATAATTCAGTTGTTTTTTCTTTCTCTTTTCCTTGTATGCATCTTATCTTTCCTCAAGATGGTATCAAGAACATTCCAATGCAATTATTGGAACTCAAATTTATCCACGTCTTGGAAAAATACCAGAGTTCCCTGTCAAACATGTTCAAAACTTGGCCATGTTGATCCTCACACTTCACCCATGATAACTGCCAACACGTCTGAGTTTTCTGCTACGATCAATGATGACGGTGAACCCTCCATTCTTGGCACAAAGGAAAGTACACTCTACGATGAGGCAATAATATAGAGCAAGATATTTTATTATCTTGGTAACATTTACATTTGTAATACTACAAGTAGCTGTCTCCTAAATGCATATGAGTAGTTACTTAGAAATATTTATTCAACAATTAAAACAGAAAAATAAAAAGTCACATGCAGTTACGTGCATTTATGTGCTGTTACAAAATCATAATATCTAACACTCCTCCTTGATTTTTAAATTTTGATTAATAATACATTAATGACCATTATATTATAAAATTTAAATTATACGTAAAAAATTGGTTAAATAATAAATTTTATGAAGGAGTAATATTAATTTCAAATAATTATTATTACAAAATAAACATAAATAATTTTATACAATAAATTAAAATAATGAATAAAAATATTAATTTTATTATTTTTTGTAATAAAAAATTAAAGAATATTTTGATAATATTTACTCTATCAAAAATGTAAATTTTTAACCATTGAAATAATAATATTTTAATAGTTATTAAACACAAATTTTTTTAATTTAATTATATTATTTAAAAAGAAATTAAAATATTTGTCATTCACTCATTTCTAGTATTTGTTTCACTCTCATTGTGACTCTTGTTATTCTCTTAGTTTCTTAATCTTAATATCTTGCACATCTCTTGGTTGTGCCTAAGTCTTCTCACCCGAACTCTTTTCCTTCCTTAAATTGTCGCAAAGTCACTCCAACCCAAATCCTGTACTTTATTTTACATGGCTACTGTTGCTAATCTCAGGGATTGTATCCTTTTTGTTAACTATACTAACTAACTCTTTTTGTTTTTGTAACTGTCATGCATCTGCTTTTCTTTTTTTTTTATCAGCATGCCTCTGCTTTATATATCTATACCCTTAAACGTATATAATAATTCAGTTGTTTTTTCTTTCTCTTTTCCTTGTATGCATCTTATCTTTCCTCAAGATGGTATCAAGAACATTCCAATGCAATTATTGGAACTCAAATTTATCCACGTCTTGGAAAAATACCAGAGTTCCCTGTCAAACATGTTCAAAACTTGGCCATGTTGATCCTCACACTTCACCCATGATAACTGCCAACACGTCTGAGTTTTCTGCTACGATCAATGATGACGGTGAACCCTCCATTCTTGGCACAAAGGAAAGTACACTCTACGATGAGGCAATAATATAGAGCAAGATATTTTATTATCTTGGTAACATTTACATTTGTAATACTACAAGTAGCTGTCTCCTAAATGCATATGAGTAGTTACTTAGAAATATTTATTCAACAATTAAAACAGAAAAATAAAAAGTCACATGCAGTTACGTGCATTTATGTGCTGTTACAAAATCATAATATCTAACACTCCTCCTTGATTTTTAAATTTTGATTAATAATACATTAATGACCATTATATTATAAAATTTAAATTATACGTAAAAAATTGGTTAAATAATAAATTTTATGAAGGAGTAATATTAATTTCAAATAATTATTATTACAAAATAAACATAAATAATTTTATACAATAAATTAAAATAATGAATAAAAATATTAATTTTATTATTTTTTGTAATAAAAAATTAAAGAATATTTTGATAATATTTACTCTATCAAAAATGTAAATTTTTAACCATTGAAATAATAATATTTTAATAGTTATTAAACACAAATTTTTTTAATTTAATTATATTATTTAAAAAGAAATTAAAATATTTGTCATTCACTCATTTCTAGTATTTGTTTCACTCTCATTGTGACTCTTGTTATTCTCTTAGTTTCTTAATCTTAATATCTTGCACATCTCTTGGTTGTGCCTAAGTCTTCTCACCCGAACTCTTTTCCTTCCTTAAATTGTCGCAAAGTCACTCCAACCCAAATCCTGTACTTTATTTTACATGGCTACTGTTGCTAATCTCAGGGATTGTATCCTTTTTGTTAACTATACTAACTAACTCTTTTTGTTTTTGTAACTGTCATGCATCTGCTTTTCTTTTTTTTTTTATCAGCATGCCTCTGCTTTATATATCTATACCCTTAAACGTATATAATAATTCAGTTGTTTTTTCTTTCTCTTTTCCTTGTATGCATCTTATCTTTCCTCAAGATGGTATCAAGAACATTCCAATGCAATTATTGGAACTCAAATTTATCCACGTCTTGGAAAAATACCAGAGTTCCCTGTCAAACATGTTCAAAACTTGGCCATGTTGATCCTCACACTTCACCCATGATAACTGCCAACACGTCTGAGTTTTCTGCTACGATCAATGATGACGGTGAACCCTCCATTCTTGGCACAAAGGAAAGTACACTCTACGATGAGGCAATAATATAGAGCAAGATATTTTATTATCTTGGTAACATTTACATTTGTAATACTACAAGTAGCTGTCTCCTAAATGCATATGAGTAGTTACTTAGAAATATTTATTCAACAATTAAAACAGAAAAATAAAAAGTCACATGCAGTTACGTGCATTTATGTGCTGTTACAAAATCATAATATCTAACACTCCTCCTTGATTTTTAAATTTTGATTAATAATACATTAATGACCATTATATTATAAAATTTAAATTATACGTAAAAAATTGGTTAAATAATAAATTTTATGAAGGAGTAATATTAATTTCAAATAATTATTATTACAAAATAAACATAAATAATTTTATACAATAAATTAAAATAATGAATAAAAATATTAATTTTATTATTTTTTGTAATAAAAAATTAAAGAATATTTTGATAATATTTACTCTATCAAAAATGTAAATTTTTAACCATTGAAATAATAATATTTTAATAGTTATTAAACACAAATTTTTTTAATTTAATTATATTATTTAAAAAGAAATTAAAATATTTGTCATTCACTCATTTCTAGTATTTGTTTCACTCTCATTGTGACTCTTGTTATTCTCTTAGTTTCTTAATCTTAATATCTTGCACATCTCTTGGTTGTGCCTAAGTCTTCTCACCCGAACTCTTTTCCTTCCTTAAATTGTCGCAAAGTCACTCCAACCCAAATCCTGTACTTTATTTTACATGGCTACTGTTGCTAATCTCAGGGATTGTATCCTTTTTGTTAACTATACTAACTAACTCTTTTTGTTTTTGTAACTGTCATGCATCTGCTTTTCTTTTTTTTTTATCAGCATGCCTCTGCTTTATATATCTATACCCTTAAACGTATATAATAATTCAGTTGTTTTTTCTTTCTCTTTTCCTTGTATGCATCTTATCTTTCCTCAAGATGGTATCAAGAACATTCCAATGCAATTATTGGAACTCAAATTTATCCACGTCTTGGAAAAATACCAGAGTTCCCTGTCAAACATGTTCAAAACTTGGCCATGTTGATCCTCACACTTCACCCATGATAACTGCCAACACGTCTGAGTTTTCTGCTACGATCAATGATGACGGTGAACCCTCCATTCTTGGCACAAAGGAAAGTACACTCTACGATGAGGCAATAATATAGAGCAAGATATTTTATTATCTTGGTAACATTTACATTTGTAATACTACAAGTAGCTGTCTCCTAAATGCATATGAGTAGTTACTTAGAAATATTTATTCAACAATTAAAACAGAAAAATAAAAAGTCACATGCAGTTACGTGCATTTATGTGCTGTTACAAAATCATAATATCTAACACTCCTCCTTGATTTTTAAATTTTGATTAATAATACATTAATGACCATTATATTATAAAATTTAAATTATACGTAAAAAATTGGTTAAATAATAAATTTTATGAAGGAGTAATATTAATTTCAAATAATTATTATTACAAAATAAACATAAATAATTTTATACAATAAATTAAAATAATGAATAAAAATATTAATTTTATTATTTTTTGTAATAAAAAATTAAAGAATATTTTGATAATATTTACTCTATCAAAAATGTAAATTTTTAACCATTGAAATAATAATATTTTAATAGTTATTAAACACAAATTTTTTTAATTTAATTATATTATTTAAAAAGAAATTAAAATATTTGTCATTCACTCATTTCTAGTATTTGTTTCACTCTCATTGTGACTCTTGTTATTCTCTTAGTTTCTTAATCTTAATATCTTGCACATCTCTTGGTTGTGCCTAAGTCTTCTCACCCGAACTCTTTTCCTTCCTTAAATTGTCGCAAAGTCACTCCAACCCAAATCCTGTACTTTATTTTACATGGCTACTGTTGCTAATCTCAGGGATTGTATCCTTTTTGTTAACTATACTAACTAACTCTTTTTGTTTTTGTAACTGTCATGCATCTGCTTTTCTTTTTTTTTTATCAGCATGCCTCTGCTTTATATATCTATACCCTTAAACGTATATAATAATTCAGTTGTTTTTTCTTTCTCTTTTCCTTGTATGCATCTTATCTTTCCTCAAGATGGTATCAAGAACATTCCAATGCAATTATTGGAACTCAAATTTATCCACGTCTTGGAAAAATACCAGAGTTCCCTGTCAAACATGTTCAAAACTTGGCCATGTTGATCCTCACACTTCACCCATGATAACTGCCAACACGTCTGAGTTTTCTGCTACGATCAATGATGACGGTGAACCCTCCATTCTTGGCACAAAGGAAAGTACACTCTACGATGAGGCAATAATATAGAGCAAGATATTTTATTATCTTGGTAACATTTACATTTGTAATACTACAAGTAGCTGTCTCCTAAATGCATATGAGTAGTTACTTAGAAATATTTATTCAACAATTAAAACAGAAAAATAAAAAGTCACATGCAGTTACGTGCATTTATGTGCTGTTACAAAATCATAATATCTAACACTCCTCCTTGATTTTTAAATTTTGATTAATAATACATTAATGACCATTATATTATAAAATTTAAATTATACGTAAAAAATTGGTTAAATAATAAATTTTATGAAGGAGTAATATTAATTTCAAATAATTATTATTACAAAATAAACATAAATAATTTTATACAATAAATTAAAATAATGAATAAAAATATTAATTTTATTATTTTTTGTAATAAAAAATTAAAGAATATTTTGATAATATTTACTCTATCAAAAATGTAAATTTTTAACCATTGAAATAATAATATTTTAATAGTTATTAAACACAAATTTTTTTAATTTAATTATATTATTTAAAAAGAAATTAAAATATTTGTCATTCACTCATTTCTAGTATTTGTTTCACTCTCATTGTGACTCTTGTTATTCTCTTAGTTTCTTAATCTTAATATCTTGCACATCTCTTGGTTGTGCCTAAGTCTTCTCACCCGAACTCTTTTCCTTCCTTAAATTGTCGCAAAGTCACTCCAACCCAAATCCTGTACTTTATTTTACATGGCTACTGTTGCTAATCTCAGGGATTGTATCCTTTTTGTTAACTATACTAACTAACTCTTTTTGTTTTTGTAACTGTCATGCATCTGCTTTTCTTTTTTTTTTTATCAGCATGCCTCTGCTTTATATATCTATACCCTTAAACGTATATAATAATTCAGTTGTTTTTTCTTTCTCTTTTCCTTGTATGCATCTTATCTTTCCTCAAGATGGTATCAAGAACATTCCAATGCAATTATTGGAACTCAAATTTATCCACGTCTTGGAAAAATACCAGAGTTCCCTGTCAAACATGTTCAAAACTTGGCCATGTTGATCCTCACACTTCACCCATGATAACTGCCAACACGTCTGAGTTTTCTGCTACGATCAATGATGACGGTGAACCCTCCATTCTTGGCACAAAGGAAAGTACACTCTACGATGAGGCAATAATATAGAGCAAGATATTTTATTATCTTGGTAACATTTACATTTGTAATACTACAAGTAGCTGTCTCCTAAATGCATATGAGTAGTTACTTAGAAATATTTATTCAACAATTAAAACAGAAAAATAAAAAGTCACATGCAGTTACGTGCATTTATGTGCTGTTACAAAATCATAATATCTAACACTCCTCCTTGATTTTTAAATTTTGATTAATAATACATTAATGACCATTATATTATAAAATTTAAATTATACGTAAAAAATTGGTTAAATAATAAATTTTATGAAGGAGTAATATTAATTTCAAATAATTATTATTACAAAATAAACATAAATAATTTTATACAATAAATTAAAATAATGAATAAAAATATTAATTTTATTATTTTTTGTAATAAAAAATTAAAGAATATTTTGATAATATTTACTCTATCAAAAATGTAAATTTTTAACCATTGAAATAATAATATTTTAATAGTTATTAAACACAAATTTTTTTAATTTAATTATATTATTTAAAAAGAAATTAAAATATTTGTCATTCACTCATTTCTAGTATTTGTTTCACTCTCATTGTGACTCTTGTTATTCTCTTAGTTTCTTAATCTTAATATCTTGCACATCTCTTGGTTGTGCCTAAGTCTTCTCACCCGAACTCTTTTCCTTCCTTAAATTGTCGCAAAGTCACTCCAACCCAAATCCTGTACTTTATTTTACATGGCTACTGTTGCTAATCTCAGGGATTGTATCCTTTTTGTTAACTATACTAACTAACTCTTTTTGTTTTTGTAACTGTCATGCATCTGCTTTTCTTTTTTTTTTATCAGCATGCCTCTGCTTTATATATCTATACCCTTAAACGTATATAATAATTCAGTTGTTTTTTCTTTCTCTTTTCCTTGTATGCATCTTATCTTTCCTCAAGATGGTATCAAGAACATTCCAATGCAATTATTGGAACTCAAATTTATCCACGTCTTGGAAAAATACCAGAGTTCCCTGTCAAACATGTTCAAAACTTGGCCATGTTGATCCTCACACTTCACCCATGATAACTGCCAACACGTCTGAGTTTTCTGCTACGATCAATGATGACGGTGAACCCTCCATTCTTGGCACAAAGGAAAGTACACTCTACGATGAGGCAATAATATAGAGCAAGATATTTTATTATCTTGGTAACATTTACATTTGTAATACTACAAGTAGCTGTCTCCTAAATGCATATGAGTAGTTACTTAGAAATATTTATTCAACAATTAAAACAGAAAAATAAAAAGTCACATGCAGTTACGTGCATTTATGTGCTGTTACAAAATCATAATATCTAACACTCCTCCTTGATTTTTAAATTTTGATTAATAATACATTAATGACCATTATATTATAAAATTTAAATTATACGTAAAAAATTGGTTAAATAATAAATTTTATGAAGGAGTAATATTAATTTCAAATAATTATTATTACAAAATAAACATAAATAATTTTATACAATAAATTAAAATAATGAATAAAAATATTAATTTTATTATTTTTTGTAATAAAAAATTAAAGAATATTTTGATAATATTTACTCTATCAAAAATGTAAATTTTTAACCATTGAAATAATAATATTTTAATAGTTATTAAACACAAATTTTTTTAATTTAATTATATTATTTAAAAAGAAATTAAAATATTTGTCATTCACTCATTTCTAGTATTTGTTTCACTCTCATTGTGACTCTTGTTATTCTCTTAGTTTCTTAATCTTAATATCTTGCACATCTCTTGGTTGTGCCTAAGTCTTCTCACCCGAACTCTTTTCCTTCCTTAAATTGTCGCAAAGTCACTCCAACCCAAATCCTGTACTTTATTTTACATGGCTACTGTTGCTAATCTCAGGGATTGTATCCTTTTTGTTAACTATACTAACTAACTCTTTTTGTTTTTGTAACTGTCATGCATCTGCTTTTCTTTTTTTTTTATCAGCATGCCTCTGCTTTATATATCTATACCCTTAAACGTATATAATAATTCAGTTGTTTTTTCTTTCTCTTTTCCTTGTATGCATCTTATCTTTCCTCAAGATGGTATCAAGAACATTCCAATGCAATTATTGGAACTCAAATTTATCCACGTCTTGGAAAAATACCAGAGTTCCCTGTCAAACATGTTCAAAACTTGGCCATGTTGATCCTCACACTTCACCCATGATAACTGCCAACACGTCTGAGTTTTCTGCTACGATCAATGATGACGGTGAACCCTCCATTCTTGGCACAAAGGAAAGTACACTCTACGATGAGGCAATAATATAGAGCAAGATATTTTATTATCTTGGTAACATTTACATTTGTAATACTACAAGTAGCTGTCTCCTAAATGCATATGAGTAGTTACTTAGAAATATTTATTCAACAATTAAAACAGAAAAATAAAAAGTCACATGCAGTTACGTGCATTTATGTGCTGTTACAAAATCATAATATCTAACACTCCTCCTTGATTTTTAAATTTTGATTAATAATACATTAATGACCATTATATTATAAAATTTAAATTATACGTAAAAAATTGGTTAAATAATAAATTTTATGAAGGAGTAATATTAATTTCAAATAATTATTATTACAAAATAAACATAAATAATTTTATACAATAAATTAAAATAATGAATAAAAATATTAATTTTATTATTTTTTGTAATAAAAAATTAAAGAATATTTTGATAATATTTACTCTATCAAAAATGTAAATTTTTAACCATTGAAATAATAATATTTTAATAGTTATTAAACACAAATTTTTTTAATTTAATTATATTATTTAAAAAGAAATTAAAATATTTGTCATTCACTCATTTCTAGTATTTGTTTCACTCTCATTGTGACTCTTGTTATTCTCTTAGTTTCTTAATCTTAATATCTTGCACATCTCTTGGTTGTGCCTAAGTCTTCTCACCCGAACTCTTTTCCTTCCTTAAATTGTCGCAAAGTCACTCCAACCCAAATCCTGTACTTTATTTTACATGGCTACTGTTGCTAATCTCAGGGATTGTATCCTTTTTGTTAACTATACTAACTAACTCTTTTTGTTTTTGTAACTGTCATGCATCTGCTTTTCTTTTTTTTTTATCAGCATGCCTCTGCTTTATATATCTATACCCTTAAACGTATATAATAATTCAGTTGTTTTTTCTTTCTCTTTTCCTTGTATGCATCTTATCTTTCCTCAAGATGGTATCAAGAACATTCCAATGCAATTATTGGAACTCAAATTTATCCACGTCTTGGAAAAATACCAGAGTTCCCTGTCAAACATGTTCAAAACTTGGCCATGTTGATCCTCACACTTCACCCATGATAACTGCCAACACGTCTGAGTTTTCTGCTACGATCAATGATGACGGTGAACCCTCCATTCTTGGCACAAAGGAAAGTACACTCTACGATGAGGCAATAATATAGAGCAAGATATTTTATTATCTTGGTAACATTTACATTTGTAATACTACAAGTAGCTGTCTCCTAAATGCATATGAGTAGTTACTTAGAAATATTTATTCAACAATTAAAACAGAAAAATAAAAAGTCACATGCAGTTACGTGCATTTATGTGCTGTTACAAAATCATAATATCTAACACTCCTCCTTGATTTTTAAATTTTGATTAATAATACATTAATGACCATTATATTATAAAATTTAAATTATACGTAAAAAATTGGTTAAATAATAAATTTTATGAAGGAGTAATATTAATTTCAAATAATTATTATTACAAAATAAACATAAATAATTTTATACAATAAATTAAAATAATGAATAAAAATATTAATTTTATTATTTTTTGTAATAAAAAATTAAAGAATATTTTGATAATATTTACTCTATCAAAAATGTAAATTTTTAACCATTGAAATAATAATATTTTAATAGTTATTAAACACAAATTTTTTTAATTTAATTATATTATTTAAAAAGAAATTAAAATATTTGTCATTCACTCATTTCTAGTATTTGTTTCACTCTCATTGTGACTCTTGTTATTCTCTTAGTTTCTTAATCTTAATATCTTGCACATCTCTTGGTTGTGCCTAAGTCTTCTCACCCGAACTCTTTTCCTTCCTTAAATTGTCGCAAAGTCACTCCAACCCAAATCCTGTACTTTATTTTACATGGCTACTGTTGCTAATCTCAGGGATTGTATCCTTTTTGTTAACTATACTAACTAACTCTTTTTGTTTTTGTAACTGTCATGCATCTGCTTTTCTTTTTTTTTTATCAGCATGCCTCTGCTTTATATATCTATACCCTTAAACGTATATAATAATTCAGTTGTTTTTTCTTTCTCTTTTCCTTGTATGCATCTTATCTTTCCTCAAGATGGTATCAAGAACATTCCAATGCAATTATTGGAACTCAAATTTATCCACGTCTTGGAAAAATACCAGAGTTCCCTGTCAAACATGTTCAAAACTTGGCCATGTTGATCCTCACACTTCACCCATGATAACTGCCAACACGTCTGAGTTTTCTGCTACGATCAATGATGACGGTGAACCCTCCATTCTTGGCACAAAGGAAAGTACACTCTACGATGAGGCAATAATATAGAGCAAGATATTTTATTATCTTGGTAACATTTACATTTGTAATACTACAAGTAGCTGTCTCCTAAATGCATATGAGTAGTTACTTAGAAATATTTATTCAACAATTAAAACAGAAAAATAAAAAGTCACATGCAGTTACGTGCATTTATGTGCTGTTACAAAATCATAATATCTAACACTCCTCCTTGATTTTTAAATTTTGATTAATAATACATTAATGACCATTATATTATAAAATTTAAATTATACGTAAAAAATTGGTTAAATAATAAATTTTATGAAGGAGTAATATTAATTTCAAATAATTATTATTACAAAATAAACATAAATAATTTTATACAATAAATTAAAATAATGAATAAAAATATTAATTTTATTATTTTTTGTAATAAAAAATTAAAGAATATTTTGATAATATTTACTCTATCAAAAATGTAAATTTTTAACCATTGAAATAATAATATTTTAATAGTTATTAAACACAAATTTTTTTAATTTAATTATATTATTTAAAAAGAAATTAAAATATTTGTCATTCACTCATTTCTAGTATTTGTTTCACTCTCATTGTGACTCTTGTTATTCTCTTAGTTTCTTAATCTTAATATCTTGCACATCTCTTGGTTGTGCCTAAGTCTTCTCACCCGAACTCTTTTCCTTCCTTAAATTGTCGCAAAGTCACTCCAACCCAAATCCTGTACTTTATTTTACATGGCTACTGTTGCTAATCTCAGGGATTGTATCCTTTTTGTTAACTATACTAACTAACTCTTTTTGTTTTTGTAACTGTCATGCATCTGCTTTTCTTTTTTTTTTATCAGCATGCCTCTGCTTTATATATCTATACCCTTAAACGTATATAATAATTCAGTTGTTTTTTCTTTCTCTTTTCCTTGTATGCATCTTATCTTTCCTCAAGATGGTATCAAGAACATTCCAATGCAATTATTGGAACTCAAATTTATCCACGTCTTGGAAAAATACCAGAGTTCCCTGTCAAACATGTTCAAAACTTGGCCATGTTGATCCTCACACTTCACCCATGATAACTGCCAACACGTCTGAGTTTTCTGCTACGATCAATGATGACGGTGAACCCTCCATTCTTGGCACAAAGGAAAGTACACTCTACGATGAGGCAATAATATAGAGCAAGATATTTTATTATCTTGGTAACATTTACATTTGTAATACTACAAGTAGCTGTCTCCTAAATGCATATGAGTAGTTACTTAGAAATATTTATTCAACAATTAAAACAGAAAAATAAAAAGTCACATGCAGTTACGTGCATTTATGTGCTGTTACAAAATCATAATATCTAACACTCCTCCTTGATTTTTAAATTTTGATTAATAATACATTAATGACCATTATATTATAAAATTTAAATTATACGTAAAAAATTGGTTAAATAATAAATTTTATGAAGGAGTAATATTAATTTCAAATAATTATTATTACAAAATAAACATAAATAATTTTATACAATAAATTAAAATAATGAATAAAAATATTAATTTTATTATTTTTTGTAATAAAAAATTAAAGAATATTTTGATAATATTTACTCTATCAAAAATGTAAATTTTTAACCATTGAAATAATAATATTTTAATAGTTATTAAACACAAATTTTTTTAATTTAATTATATTATTTAAAAAGAAATTAAAATATTTGTCATTCACTCATTTCTAGTATTTGTTTCACTCTCATTGTGACTCTTGTTATTCTCTTAGTTTCTTAATCTTAATATCTTGCACATCTCTTGGTTGTGCCTAAGTCTTCTCACCCGAACTCTTTTCCTTCCTTAAATTGTCGCAAAGTCACTCCAACCCAAATCCTGTACTTTATTTTACATGGCTACTGTTGCTAATCTCAGGGATTGTATCCTTTTTGTTAACTATACTAACTAACTCTTTTTGTTTTTGTAACTGTCATGCATCTGCTTTTCTTTTTTTTTTATCAGCATGCCTCTGCTTTATATATCTATACCCTTAAACGTATATAATAATTCAGTTGTTTTTTCTTTCTCTTTTCCTTGTATGCATCTTATCTTTCCTCAAGATGGTATCAAGAACATTCCAATGCAATTATTGGAACTCAAATTTATCCACGTCTTGGAAAAATACCAGAGTTCCCTGTCAAACATGTTCAAAACTTGGCCATGTTGATCCTCACACTTCACCCATGATAACTGCCAACACGTCTGAGTTTTCTGCTACGATCAATGATGACGGTGAACCCTCCATTCTTGGCACAAAGGAAAGTACACTCTACGATGAGGCAATAATATAGAGCAAGATATTTTATTATCTTGGTAACATTTACATTTGTAATACTACAAGTAGCTGTCTCCTAAATGCATATGAGTAGTTACTTAGAAATATTTATTCAACAATTAAAACAGAAAAATAAAAAGTCACATGCAGTTACGTGCATTTATGTGCTGTTACAAAATCATAATATCTAACACTCCTCCTTGATTTTTAAATTTTGATTAATAATACATTAATGACCATTATATTATAAAATTTAAATTATACGTAAAAAATTGGTTAAATAATAAATTTTATGAAGGAGTAATATTAATTTCAAATAATTATTATTACAAAATAAACATAAATAATTTTATACAATAAATTAAAATAATGAATAAAAATATTAATTTTATTATTTTTTGTAATAAAAAATTAAAGAATATTTTGATAATATTTACTCTATCAAAAATGTAAATTTTTAACCATTGAAATAA
Source organism: Phaseolus lunatus (assembly GCA_013389735.1). Taxonomy (NCBI): domain Eukaryota; kingdom Viridiplantae; phylum Streptophyta; class Magnoliopsida; order Fabales; family Fabaceae; genus Phaseolus; species Phaseolus lunatus. The sequence continues at coordinate 54,440 of JAAFYQ010000246.1, forward strand.
TAATATTTTAATAGTTATTAAACACAAATTTTTTTAATTTAATTATATTATTTAAAAAGAAATTAAAATATTTGTCATTCACTCATTTCTAGTATTTGTTTCACTCTCATTGTGACTCTTGTTATTCTCTTAGTTTCTTAATCTTAATATCTTGCACATCTCTTGGTTGTGCCTAAGTCTTCTCACCCGAACTCTTTTCCTTCCTTAAATTGTCGCAAAGTCACTCCAACCCAAATCCTGTACTTTATTTTACATGGCTACTGTTGCTAATCTCAGGGATTGTATCCTTTTTGTTAACTATACTAACTAACTCTTTTTGTTTTTGTAACTGTCATGCATCTGCTTTTCTTTTTTTTTATCAGCATGCCTCTGCTTTATATATCTATACCCTTAAACGTATATAATAATTCAGTTGTTTTTTCTTTCTCTTTTCCTTGTATGCATCTTATCTTTCCTCAAGATGGTATCAAGAACATTCCAATGCAATTATTGGAACTCAAATTTATCCACGTCTTGGAAAAATACCAGAGTTCCCTGTCAAACATGTTCAAAACTTGGCCATGTTGATCCTCACACTTCACCCATGATAACTGCCAACACGTCTGAGTTTTCTGCTACGATCAATGATGACGGTGAACCCTCCATTCTTGGCACAAAGGAAAGTACACTCTACGATGAGGCAATAATATAGAGCAAGATATTTTATTATCTTGGTAACATTTACATTTGTAATACTACAAGTAGCTGTCTCCTAAATGCATATGAGTAGTTACTTAGAAATATTTATTCAACAATTAAAACAGAAAAATAAAAAGTCACATGCAGTTACGTGCATTTATGTGCTGTTACAAAATCATAATATCTAACACTCCTCCTTGATTTTTAAATTTTGATTAATAATACATTAATGACCATTATATTATAAAATTTAAATTATACGTAAAAAATTGGTTAAATAATAAATTTTATGAAGGAGTAATATTAATTTCAAATAATTATTATTACAAAATAAACATAAATAATTTTATACAATAAATTAAAATAATGAATAAAAATATTAATTTTATTATTTTTTGTAATAAAAAATTAAAGAATATTTTGATAATATTTACTCTATCAAAAATGTAAATTTTTAACCATTGAAATAATAATATTTTAATAGTTATTAAACACAAATTTTTTTAATTTAATTATATTATTTAAAAAGAAATTAAAATATTTGTCATTCACTCATTTCTAGTATTTGTTTCACTCTCATTGTGACTCTTGTTATTCTCTTAGTTTCTTAATCTTAATATCTTGCACATCTCTTGGTTGTGCCTAAGTCTTCTCACCCGAACTCTTTTCCTTCCTTAAATTGTCGCAAAGTCACTCCAACCCAAATCCTGTACTTTATTTTACATGGCTACTGTTGCTAATCTCAGGGATTGTATCCTTTTTGTTAACTATACTAACTAACTCTTTTTGTTTTTGTAACTGTCATGCATCTGCTTTTCTTTTTTTTTTATCAGCATGCCTCTGCTTTATATATCTATACCCTTAAACGTATATAATAATTCAGTTGTTTTTTTTTCTCTTTTCCTTGTATGCATCTTATCTTTCCTCAAGATGGTATCAAGAACATTCCAATGCAATTATTGGAACTCAAATTTATCCACGTCTTGGAAAAATACCAGAGTTCCCTGTCAAACATGTTCAAAACTTGGCCATGTTGATCCTCACACTTCACCCATGATAACTGCCAACACGTCTGAGTTTTCTGCTACGATCAATGATGACGGTGAACCCTCCATTCTTGGCACAAAGGAAAGTACACTCTACGATGAGGCAATAATATAGAGCAAGATATTTTATTATCTTGGTAACATTTACATTTGTAATACTACAAGTAGCTGTCTCCTAAATGCATATGAGTAGTTACTTAGAAATATTTATTCAACAATTAAAACAGAAAAATAAAAAGTCACATGCAGTTACGTGCATTTATGTGCTGTTACAAAATCATAATATCTAACACTCCTCCTTGATTTTTAAATTTTGATTAATAATACATTAATGACCATTATATTATAAAATTTAAATTATACGTAAAAAATTGGTTAAATAATAAATTTTATGAAGGAGTAATATTAATTTCAAATAATTATTATTACAAAATAAACATAAATAATTTTATACAATAAATTAAAATAATGAATAAAAATATTAATTTTATTATTTTTTGTAATAAAAAATTAAAGAATATTTTGATAATATTTACTCTATCAAAAATGTAAATTTTTAACCATTGAAATAATAATATTTTAATAGTTATTAAACACAAATTTTTTTAATTTAATTATATTATTTAAAAAGAAATTAAAATATTTGTCATTCACTCATTTCTAGTATTTGTTTCACTCTCATTGTGACTCTTGTTATTCTCTTAGTTTCTTAATCTTAATATCTTGCACATCTCTTGGTTGTGCCTAAGTCTTCTCACCCGAACTCTTTTCCTTCCTTAAATTGTCGCAAAGTCACTCCAACCCAAATCCTGTACTTTATTTTACATGGCTACTGTTGCTAATCTCAGGGATTGTATCCTTTTTGTTAACTATACTAACTAACTCTTTTTGTTTTTGTAACTGTCATGCATCTGCTTTTCTTTTTTTTTTTATCAGCATGCCTCTGCTTTATATATCTATACCCTTAAACGTATATAATAATTCAGTTGTTTTTTTTTCTCTTTTCCTTGTATGCATCTTATCTTTCCTCAAGATGGTATCAAGAACATTCCAATGCAATTATTGGAACTCAAATTTATCCACGTCTTGGAAAAATACCAGAGTTCCCTGTCAAACATGTTCAAAACTTGGCCATGTTGATCCTCACACTTCACCCATGATAACTGCCAACACGTCTGAGTTTTCTGCTACGATCAATGATGACGGTGAACCCTCCATTCTTGGCACAAAGGAAAGTACACTCTACGATGAGGCAATAATATAGAGCAAGATATTTTATTATCTTGGTAACATTTACATTTGTAATACTACAAGTAGCTGTCTCCTAAATGCATATGAGTAGTTACTTAGAAATATTTATTCAACAATTAAAACAGAAAAATAAAAAGTCACATGCAGTTACGTGCATTTATGTGCTGTTACAAAATCATAATATCTAACACTCCTCCTTGATTTTTAAATTTTGATTAATAATACATTAATGACCATTATATTATAAAATTTAAATTATACGTAAAAAATTGGTTAAATAATAAATTTTATGAAGGAGTAATATTAATTTCAAATAATTATTATTACAAAATAAACATAAATAATTTTATACAATAAATTAAAATAATGAATAAAAATATTAATTTTATTATTTTTTGTAATAAAAAATTAAAGAATATTTTGATAATATTTACTCTATCAAAAATGTAAATTTTTAACCATTGAAATAATAATATTTTAATAGTTATTAAACACAAATTTTTTTAATTTAATTATATTATTTAAAAAGAAATTAAAATATTTGTCATTCACTCATTTCTAGTATTTGTTTCACTCTCATTGTGACTCTTGTTATTCTCTTAGTTTCTTAATCTTAATATCTTGCACATCTCTTGGTTGTGCCTAAGTCTTCTCACCCGAACTCTTTTCCTTCCTTAAATTGTCGCAAAGTCACTCCAACCCAAATCCTGTACTTTATTTTACATGGCTACTGTTGCTAATCTCAGGGATTGTATCCTTTTTGTTAACTATACTAACTAACTCTTTTTGTTTTTGTAACTGTCATGCATCTGCTTTTCTTTTTTTTTTTATCAGCATGCCTCTGCTTTATATATCTATACCCTTAAACGTATATAATAATTCAGTTGTTTTTTCTTTCTCTTTTCCTTGTATGCATCTTATCTTTCCTCAAGATGGTATCAAGAACATTCCAATGCAATTATTGGAACTCAAATTTATCCACGTCTTGGAAAAATACCAGAGTTCCCTGTCAAACATGTTCAAAACTTGGCCATGTTGATCCTCACACTTCACCCATGATAACTGCCAACACGTCTGAGTTTTCTGCTACGATCAATGATGACGGTGAACCCTCCATTCTTGGCACAAAGGAAAGTACACTCTACGATGAGGCAATAATATAGAGCAAGATATTTTATTATCTTGGTAACATTTACATTTGTAATACTACAAGTAGCTGTCTCCTAAATGCATATGAGTAGTTACTTAGAAATATTTATTCAACAATTAAAACAGAAAAATAAAAAGTCACATGCAGTTACGTGCATTTATGTGCTGTTACAAAATCATAATATCTAACACTCCTCCTTGATTTTTAAATTTTGATTAATAATACATTAATGACCATTATATTATAAAATTTAAATTATACGTAAAAAATTGGTTAAATAATAAATTTTATGAAGGAGTAATATTAATTTCAAATAATTATTATTACAAAATAAACATAAATAATTTTATACAATAAATTAAAATAATGAATAAAAATATTAATTTTATTATTTTTGTAATAAAAAATTAAAGAATATTTTGATAATATTTACTCTATCAAAAATGTAAATTTTTAACCATTGAAATAATAATATTTTAATAGTTATTAAACACAAATTTTTTAATTTAATTATATTATTTAAAAAGAAATTAAAATATTTGTCATTCACTCATTTCTAGTATTTGTTTCACTCTCATTGTGACTCTTGTTATTCTCTTAGTTTCTTAATCTTAATATCTTGCACATCTCTTGGTTGTGCCTAAGTCTTCTCACCCGAACTCTTTTCCTTCCTTAAATTGTCGCAAAGTCACTCCAACCCAAATCCTGTACTTTATTTTACATGGCTACTGTTGCTAATCTCAGGGATTGTATCCTTTTTGTTAACTATACTAACTAACTCTTTTTGTTTTTGTAACTGTCATGCATCTGCTTTTCTTTTTTTTATCAGCATGCCTCTGCTTTATATATCTATACCCTTAAACGTATATAATAATTCAGTTGTTTTTTCTTTCTCTTTTCCTTGTATGCATCTTATCTTTCCTCAAGATGGTATCAAGAACATTCCAATGCAATTATTGGAACTCAAATTTATCCACGTCTTGGAAAAATACCAGAGTTCCCTGTCAAACATGTTCAAAACTTGGCCATGTTGATCCTCACACTTCACCCATGATAACTGCCAACACGTCTGAGTTTTCTGCTACGATCAATGATGACGGTGAACCCTCCATTCTTGGCACAAAGGAAAGTACACTCTACGATGAGGCAATAATATAGAGCAAGATATTTTATTATCTTGGTAACATTTACATTTGTAATACTACAAGTAGCTGTCTCCTAAATGCATATGAGTAGTTACTTAGAAATATTTATTCAACAATTAAAACAGAAAAATAAAAAGTCACATGCAGTTACGTGCATTTATGTGCTGTTACAAAATCATAATATCTAACACTCCTCCTTGATTTTTAAATTTTGATTAATAATACATTAATGACCATTATATTATAAAATTTAAATTATACGTAAAAAATTGGTTAAATAATAAATTTTATGAAGGAGTAATATTAATTTCAAATAATTATTATTACAAAATAAACATAAATAATTTTATACAATAAATTAAAATAATGAATAAAAATATTAATTTTATTATTTTTTGTAATAAAAAATTAAAGAATATTTTGATAATATTTACTCTATCAAAAATGTAAATTTTTAACCATTGAAATAATAATATTTAATAGTTATTAAACACAAATTTTTTTAATTTAATTATATTATTTAAAAAGAAATTAAAATATTTGTCATTCACTCATTTCTAGTATTTGTTTCACTCTCATTGTGACTCTTGTTATTCTCTTAGTTTCTTAATCTTAATATCTTGCACATCTCTTGGTTGTGCCTAAGTCTTCTCACCCGAACTCTTTTCCTTCCTTAAATTGTCGCAAAGTCACTCCAACCCAAATCCTGTACTTTATTTTACATGGCTACTGTTGCTAATCTCAGGGATTGTATCCTTTTTGTTAACTATACTAACTAACTCTTTTTGTTTTTGTAACTGTCATGCATCTGCTTTCTTTTTTTTTTATCAGCATGCCTCTGCTTTATATATCTATACCCTTATACGTATATAATAATTCAGTTGTTTTCTTTTTCTCTTTTCCTTGTATGCATCTTATCTTTCCTCAAGATGGTATCAAGAACATTCCAATGCAATTATTGGAACTCAAATTTATCCACGTCTTGGAAAAATACCAGAGTTCCCTGTCAAACATGTTCAAAACTTGGCCATGTTGATCCTCACACTTCACCCATGATAACTGCCAACACGTCTGAGTTTTCTGCTACGATCAATGATGACGGTGAACCCTCCATTCTTGGCACAAAGGAAAGTACACTCTACGATGAGGCAATAATATAGAGCAAGATATTTTATTATCTTGGTAACATTTACATTTGTAATACTACAAGTAGCTGTCTCCTAAATGCATATGAGTAGTTACTTAGAAATATTTATTCAACAATTAAAACAGAAAAATAAAAAGTCACATGCAGTTACGTGCATTTATGTGCTGTTACAAAATCATAATATCTAACACTCCTCCTTGATGTTTAAATTTTGATTAATAATACATTAATGACCATTATATTATAAAATTTAAATTATACGTAAAAAATTGGTTAAATAATAAATTTTATGAAGGAGTAATATTAATTTCAAATAATTATTATTACAAAATAAACATAAATAATTTTATACAATAAATTAAAATAATGAATAAAAATATTAATTTTATTATTTTTTGTAATAAAAAATTAAAGAATATTTTGATAATATTTACTCTATCAAAAATGTAAATTTTTAACCATTGAAATAATAATATTTTAATAGTTATTAAACACAATTTTTTTTAATTTAATTATATTATTTAAAAAGAAATTAAAATATTTGTCATTCACTCATTTCTAGTATTTGTTTCACTCTCATTGTGACTCTTGTTATTCTCTTAGTTTCTTAATCTTAATATCTTGCACATCTCTTGGTTGTGCCTAAGTCTTCTCACCCGAACTCTTTTCCTTCCTTAAATTGTCGCAAAGTCACTCCAACCCAAATCCTGTACTTTATTTTACATGGCTACTGTTGCTAATCTCAGGGATTGTATCCTTTTTGTTAACTATACTAACTAACTCTTTTTGTTTTGTAACTGTCATGCATCTGCTTTTCTTTTTTTTTTATCAGCATGCCTCTGCTTTATATATCTATACCCTTAAACGTATATAATAATTCAGTTGTTTTTTCTTTCTCTTTTCCTTGTATGCATCTTATCTTTCCTCAAGATGGTATCAAGAACATTCCAATGCAATTATTGGAACTCAAATTTATCCACGTCTTGGAAAAATACCAGAGTTCCCTGTCAAACATGTTCAAAACTTGGCCATGTTGATCCTCACACTTCACCCATGATAACTGCCAACACGTCTGAGTTTTCTGCTACGATCAATGATGACGGTGAACCCTCCATTCTTGGCACAAAGGAAAGTACACTCTACGATGAGGCAATAATATAGAGCAAGATATTTTATTATCTTGGTAACATTTACATTTGTAATACTACAAGTAGCTGTCTCCTAAATGCATATGAGTAGTTACTTAGAAATATTTATTCAACAATTAAAACAGAAAAATAAAAAGTCACATGCAGTTACGTGCATTTATGTGCTGTTACAAAATCATAATATCTAACACTCCTCCTTGATTTTTAAATTTTGATTAATAATACATTAATGACCATTATATTATAAAATTTAAATTATACGTAAAAAATTGGTTAAATAATAAATTTTATGAAGGAGTAATATTAATTTCAAATAATTATTATTACAAAATAAACATAAATAATTTTATACAATAAATTAAAATAATGAATAAAAATATTAATTTTATTATTTTTGTAATAAAAAATTAAAGAATATTTTGATAATATTTACTCTATCAAAAATGTAAATTTTTAACCATTGAAATAATAATATTTTAATAGTTATTAAACACAAATTTTTTTAATTTAATTATATTATTTAAAAAGAAATTAAAATATTTGTCATTCACTCATTTCTAGTATTTGTTTCACTCTCATTGTGACTCTTGTTATTCTCTTAGTTTCTTAATCTTAATATCTTGCACATCTCTTGGTTGTGCCTAAGTCTTCTCACCCGAACTCTTTTCCTTCCTTAAATTGTCGCAAAGTCACTCCAACCCAAATCCTGTACTTTATTTTACATGGCTACTGTTGCTAATCTCAGGGATTGTATCTTTTTGTTAACTATACTAACTAACTCTTTTTGTTTTTGTAACTGTCATGCATCTGCTTTTCTTTTTTTTTTTATCAGCATGCCTCTGCTTTATATATCTATACCCTTAAACGTATATAATAATTCAGTTGTTTTTTCTTTCTCTTTTCCTTGTATGCATCTTATCTTTCCTCAAGATGGTATCAAGAACATTCCAATGCAATTATTGGAACTCAAATTTATCCACGTCTTGGAAAAATACCAGAGTTCCCTGTCAAACATGTTCAAAACTTGGCCATGTTGATCCTCACACTTCACCCATGATAACTGCCAACACGTCTGAGTTTTCTGCTACGATCAATGATGACGGTGAACCCTCCATTCTTGGCACAAAGGAAAGTACACTCTACGATGAGGCAATAATATAGAGCAAGATATTTTATTATCTTGGTAACATTTACATTTGTAATACTACAAGTAGCTGTCTCCTAAATGCATATGAGTAGTTACTTAGAAATATTTATTCAACAATAAAACAGAAAAATAAAAAGTCACATGCAGTTACGTGCCTTTATGTGCTGTTACAAAATCATAATATCTAACACTCCTCCTTGATTTTTAAATTTTGATTAATAATACATTAATGACCATTATATTATAAAATTTAAATTATACGTAAAAAATTGGTTAAATAATAAATTTTATGAAGGAGTAATATTAATTTCAAATAATTATTATTACAAAATAAACATAAATAATTTATACAATAAATTAAAATAATGAATAAAAATATTAATTTTATTATTTTTTGTAATAAAAAATTAAAGAATATTTTGATAATATTTACTCTATCAAAAATGTAAATTTTTAACCATTGAAATAATAATATTTTAATAGTTATTAAACACAAATTTTTTTAATTTAATTATATTATTTAAAAAGAAATTAAAATATTTGTCATTCACTCATTTCTAGTATTTGTTTCACTCTCATTGTGACTCTTGTTATTCTCTAGTTTCTTAATCTTAATCTCTTGCACAATCTCTTGGTTGTGCCTAAGTCTTCTCACCCGAACTCTTTTCCTTCCTTAAATTGTCGCAAAGTCACTCCAACCCAAATCCTGGACTTTATTTTACATGGCTACTTGCTAATCTAGGGATTGTATCTTTTGGTTAAACTATACTAACTAACTCTTTTTTGTTTTGTAACTGTCATGCATTGCTTTTCTTTTTTTTTTTTATCAGCATGCCTCTGCTT
>JAAFYQ010000247.1:0-15618 GCA_013389735.1 Phaseolus lunatus
TCGTCTTCCAGGTGCGAAGGAGACATCGGTCGTCTTCCAGGGCGAAGGAGACATCGGTCGTTCGCCAGGAGATTCAGTGAGGGAAGGTTATCCGCGCGATGTTGAGTTGCACCACAGAGAAGGTAAGACCCAGACTCCCAGCATGAAGCGTAGTGCACGCACGCCACGTAGACAAAAAGGGTGGTTCAGAGTGGTGACATCAGAATGTTGGCATGCGCAGGAGACACTCGCGTCTACTGTTCAGACAGTGGCTGGCATGCACAAGCGACAATAGAATCTTACTGTTCAGAGCAGTGGTTGGCATGCACAAGCGACAACAGTGGTCGTACTGTTCCGGGCAGTGGTTCTCAGACTTCTCTGCAGAGTGGGTGGTGGCAGCAGCAGCATGCGTGGACAGGTAAGTTGAGATTCAAAAGCCACTGCGTGAAGGCAAAGAGCATTACAGACTCAAGAGTGTGAGGGTGAGTGCAAACTCCCTCCCCCCTTCTTCTCTCCTTTTGCGCTGTAATCAGGCAACCTCCAGCACCTGTGCGACGAGCGACGACACCCTTAGAGCACCTGGGAGTTTCTCTGCAAGTTCTACAACCAGGCACTGAAAACAGAGCTAAGGCATCCTTCAAGCTCGGTGGGTTTGAGCTCTCGGTGTTTTGCGCAAGTCCAGGTAAGGGAAGCTAACTTCTTTTTCCATACAAGCCCATAGTTTAGCTATTTTGAAGTGAGGGCGACGTGGTCGCCGGTTTTCGTTTTCATCTTTGTAAAATGCTCTGTGCTATGTGTTTGGGCGACGTGGTCGCCGGTTTGTAAGTGCAGACTTTGAAATACTCTGTTTTTGAACTAGATCGCCGGTTTTTGGCGTTGTTTGCGAACTCCCTGTTTTTGGTGTTGCTTTGAAACTGTTTGAGATTTAAATGAGATATTCGAAAATAAGAACCTTGGATTGAGTTTTGCTGTGATTGAAATCATTCCTTTAAGTGCTATGTGATGTGTTGAATGCTGTGAATGTGGGATCGAGGCATAGTATTTTCAGGAAAGAAAATACCGTGTAAGATCGTATGTATGTGTATTGACCGGGGCTTGTCTAGAAGGAGATATCCTGACTCTGCTGAGTATATGGAATCACATAGATGAAGTTTATCAGTTGTGGAGAGTCGAAGGAGGTCATATGTATGGGTGAGTCGTGTGAAAAAGAACGAGCTCGGCCTGTTCTATGAATTAACCCTGTCATACCGGGGGAACTAATGACATTGAGATTATATGCGCATGGCTGTGTGGATTTCACAGCAACCCTGTGTGGATTTCACAGTGGTATGGTTGACAGGTGCAATCTCTGGCCTGAGTCAACGCATGAGTCAATCCGGAAGTAGGTCAAGTGTCTTGTGTGATGAGTCAGTGGAAGTCTGACATGTGAATGAGAACTTTGAATTATAGACAACTTGAGATAGAATGTTGAGATTTTAAATGACCTTTGAGGATCGTGCATAATGTGTTTAGTTGAATGGTTCACGTGGTATCTTGAATTTGTTTTAACCTTGATTTTAAGTTCATATCCAACCCTTTTAATGTCTAGCTTACCCTGTGTTTTCTGGTGTTGTGTTCGGCCTCTTCTTAAACCTGTATGATCGTGTATATTTACACGGGAGCAGAATGATGTTGCAGGTTGTAGAGCTCCTTAGTGAATTGGTTCGCTGGAAGGAGATCGCCTGTTCCTATTCCGTAGGATCACCATTTTGCTGCTTTCTGGTAGCCGATCACCTTTCTGATAGGAGATCGGCCTCGTCCGATAGGAGATCGGTCTCTTCCGATAGGAGATCGCCTGCTTTGTTTCTTTTACTGTAATTTGTTTATGTTTCTGGAAAATTTGACCGAATTTGTATTAAACTCCCTGTGAGGAGAAACTACATTTTATATATATAATATTTTGTTCACTTCAATCTATTTGTTACCTTTATTTTCATTATATACATTTGTATAGTATTTTGGCGGGATGTTACATTGATCCTCACACTTCACCCATGATAACTGCCAACACGTCTGAGTTTCTGCTACGATCAATGATGACGTTGATTTCTCTTCTCTTTTCCTTGTATGCATCTTATCTTTCCTCAATGGTATCAAGAACATTCCAATGCAATTATTGGAACTCAACTTATCCACGTCTTGGAAAAATACCAGAGTTCCCGTCAAACATGTTCAAATTGGCCATGTTGATCCTCACACTTCACCCATGATAACTGCCAACACGTCTGAGTTTTCTGCTACGATCAATGATGACGGTGAACCCTCCATTCTTGGCACAAAGGAAAGTACACTCTACGATGAGGCAATAATATAGAGCAAGATATTTTATTATCTTGGTAACATTTACATTTGTAATACTACAAGTAGCTGTCTCCTAAATGCATATGAGTAGTTACTTAGAAATATTTATTCAACAATTAAAACAGAAAAATAAAAAGTCACATGCAGTTACGTGCATTTATGTGCTGTTACAAAATCATAATATCTAACACTCCTCCTTGATTTTTAAATTTTGATTGATAATACATTAATGACCATTATATTATAAAATTTAAATTATACGTAAAAAATTGGTTAAATAATAAATTTTATGAAGGAGTAATATTAATTTCAATAAACTATTATTACAAAATAAACATAAATAATTTTATACAATAAATTAAAGTAATGAATAAAAATATTAATTTTATTATTTTTTGTAATAAAAATTAAAGAATATTTTGACATTATTTACTCTATCAAAAATGTAAATTTTTAACCATTGAAATAATAATATTTTAATAGTTATTAAACACAAATTTTTTTAATTTAATTATATTATTTAAAAAGAAATTAAAATATTTGTCATTCACTCATTTCTAGTATTTGTTTCACTCTCATTGTGACTCTTGTTATTCTCTTAGTTTCCTAATCTTAATATCTTGCACATCTCTTGGTTGTGCCTAAGTCTTCTCACCCGAACTCTTTTCCTTCCTTAAATTGTCGCAAAGTCACTCCAACCCAAATCCTGTACTTTATTTTACATGGCTACTGTTGCTAATCTCAGGATTGTATCCTTTTTGTTAACTATACTAACTAACTCTTTTTGTTTTTGTAACTGTCATGCATCTGCTTTTCTTTTTTTTTTTTATCAGCATGCCTCTGCTTTATATATCTATACCCTTATACGTATATAATAATTCAGTTGTTTTCTCTTTCTCTTTTCCTTGTATGCATCTTATCTTTCCTCAAGATGGTATCAAGAACATTCCAATGCAATTATTGGAACTCAAATTTATCCACGTCTTGGAAAAATACCAGAGTTCCCTGTCAAACATGTTCAAAACTTGGCCATGTTGATCCTCACACTTCACCCATGATAACTGCCAACACGTCTGAGTTTTCTGCTACGATCAATGATGACGGTGAACCCTCCATTCTTGGCACAAAGGAAAGTACACTCTACGATGAGGCAATAATATAGAGCAAGATATTTTATTATCTTGGTAACATTTACATTTGTAATACTACAAGTAGCTGTCTCCTAAATGCATATGAGTAGTTACTTAGAAATATTTATTCAACAATTAAAACAGAAAAATAAAAAGTCACATGCAGTTACGTGCATTTATGTGCTGTTACAAAATCATAATATCTAACACTCCTCCTTGATTTTTAAATTTTGATTAATAATACATTAATGACCATTATATTATAAAATTTAAATTATACGTAAAAATTGGTTAAATAATAAATTTTATGAAGGAGTAATATTAATTTCAAATAATTATTATTACAAAATAAACATAAATAATTTTATACAATAAAATAAAATAATGAATAAAAATATTAATTTTATTATTTTTTGTAATAAAAAATTAAAGAATATTTTGATAATATTTACTCTATCAAAAATGTAAATTTTTAACCATTGAAATAATAATATTTTAATAGTTATTAAACACAAATTTTTTTAATTTAATTATATTATTTAAAAAGAAATTAAAATATTTGTCATTCACTCATTTCTAGTATTTGTTTCACTCTCATTGTGACTCTTGTTATTCTCTTAGTTTCTTAATCTTAATATCTTGCACATCTCTTGGTTGTGCCTAAGTCTTCTCACCCGAACTCTTTTCCTTCCTTAAATTGTCGCAAAGTCACTCCAACCCAAATCCTGTACTTTATTTTACATGGCTACTGTTGCTAATCTCAGGGATTGTATCCTTTTTGTTAACTATACTAACTAACTCTTTTTGTTTTTGCAACTGTCATGCATCTGCTTTTCTTTTTTTTATCAGCATGCCTCTGCTTTATATATCTATACCCTTAAACGTATATAATAATTCAGTTGTTTTCTCTTTCTCTTTTCCTTGTATGCATCTTATCTTTCCTCAAGATGGTATCAAGAACATTCCAATGCAATTATTGGAACTCAAATTTATCCACGTCTTGGAAAAATACCAGAGTTCCCTGTCAAACATGTTCAAAACTTGGCCATGTTGATCCTCACACTTCACCCATGATAACTGCCAACACGTCTGAGTTTTCTGCTACGATCAATGATGACGGTGAACCCTCCATTCTTGGCACAAAGGAAAGTACACTCTACGATGAGGCAATAATATAGAGCAAGATATTTTATTATCTTGGTAACATTTACATTTGTAATACTACAAGTAGCTGTCTCCTAAATGCATATGAGTAGTTACTTAGAAATATTTATTCAACAATTAAAATAGAAAAATAAAAAGTCACATGCAGTTACGTGCATTTATGTGCTGTTACAAAATCATAATATCTAACACTCCTCCTTGATTTTTAAATTTTGATTAATAATACTTAATGACCATTATATTATAAAATTTAAATTATACGTAAAAAATTGGTTAAATAATAAATTTTATGAAGGAGTAATATTAATTTCAAATAATTATTATTACAAAATAAACATAAATAATTTTATACAATAAATTAAAATAATGAATAAAAATATTAATTTTATTATTTTTTGTAATAAAAAATTAAAGAATATTTTGATAATATTTACTCTATCAAAAATGTAAATTTTTAACCATTGAAATAATAATATTTTAATAGTTATTAAACACAAATTTTTTTAATTTAATTATATTATTTAAAAAGAAATTAAAATATTTGTCATTCACTCATTTCTAGTATTTGTTTCACTCTCATTGTGACTCTTGTTATTCTCTTAGTTTCTTAATCTTAATATCTTGCACATCTCTTGGTTGTGCCTAAGTCTTCTCACCCGAACTCTTTTCCTTCCTTAAATTGTCGCAAAGTCACTCCAACCCAAATCCTGTACTTTATTTTACATGGCTACTGTTGCTAATCTCAGGGATTGTATCCTTTTTTGTTAACTATACTAACTAACTCTTTTTGTTTTTGTAACTGTCATGCATCTGCTTTTCTTTTTTTTTTTATCAGCATGCCTCTGCTTTATATATCTATACCCTTATACGTATATAATAATTCAGTTGTTTTTTCTTTCTCTTTTCCTTGTATGCATCTTATCTTTCCTCAAGATGGTATCAAGAACATTCCAATGCAATTATTAGAACTCAAATTTATCCACGTCTTGGAAAAATACCAGAGTTCCCTGTCAAACATGTTCAAAACTTGGCCATGTTGATCCTCACACTTCACCCATGATAACTGCCAACACGTCTGAGTTTTCTGCTACGATCAATGATGACGGTGAACCCTCCATTCTTGGCACAAAGGAAAGTACACTCTACGATGAGGCAATAATATAGAGCAAGATATTTTATTATCTTGGTAACATTTACATTTGTAATACTACAAGTAGCTGTCTCCTAAATGCATATGAGTAGTTACTTAGAAATATTTATTCAACAATTAAAACAGAAAAATAAAAAGTCACATGCAGTTACGTGCATTTATGTGCTGTTACAAAATCATAATATCTAACACTCCTCCTTGATTTTTAAATTTTGATTAATAATACATTAATGACCATTATATTATAAAATTTAAATTATACGTAAAAAATTGGTTAAATAATAAATTTTATGAAGGAGTAATATTAATTTCAAATAATTATTATTACAAAATAAACATAAATAATTTTATACAATAAATTAAAATAATGAATAAAAATATTAATTTTATTATTTTTGTAATAAAAAATTAAAGAATATTTTGATAATATTTACTCTATCAAAAATGTAAATTTTTAACCATTGAAATAATAATATTTAATAGTTATTAAACACAAATTTTTTTAATTTAATTATATTATTTAAAAAGAAATTAAAATATTTGTCATTCACTCATTTCTAGTATTTGTTTCACTCTCATTGTGACTCTTGTTATTCTCTTAGTTTCTTAATCTTAATATCTTGCACATCTCTTGGTTGTGCCTAAGTCTTCTCACCCGAACTCTTTTCCTTCCTTAAATTGTCGCAAAGTCACTCCAACCCAAATCCTGTACTTTATTTTACATGGCTACTGTTGCTAATCTCAGGGATTGTATCCTTTTTGTTAACTATACTAACTAACTCTTTTTGTTTTTGTAACTGTCATGCATCTGCTTTTCTTTTTTTTTTATCAGCATGCCTCTGCTTTATATATCTATACCCTTCTACGTATATAATAATTCAGTTGTTTTCTCTTTCTCTTTTCCTTGTATGCATCTTATCTTTCCTCAAGATGGTATCAAGAACATTCCAATGCAATTATTGGAACTCAAATTTATCCACGTCTTGGAAAAATACCAGAGTTCCCTGTCAAACATGTTCAAAACTTGGCCATGTTGATCCTCACACTTCACCCATGATAACTGCCAACACGTCTGAGTTTTCTGCTACGATCAATGATGACGGTGACCCTCCATTCTTGGCACAAAGGAAAGTACACTCTACGATGAGGCAATAATATAGAGCAAGATATTTTATTATCTTGGTAACATTTACATTTGTAATACTACAAGTAGCTGTCTCCTAAATGCATATGAGTAGTTACTTAGAAATATTTATTCAACAATTAAAACAGAAAAATAAAAAGTCACATGCAGTTACGTGCATTTATGTGCTGTTACAAAATCATAATATCTAACACTCCTCCTTGATTTTTAAATTTTGATTAATAATACATTAATGACCATTATATTATAAAATTTAAATTATACGTAAAAAATTGGTTAAATAATAAATTTTATGAAGGAGTAATATTAATTTCAAATAATTATTATTACAAAATAAACATAAATAATTTTATACAATAAATTAAAATAATGAATAAAATATTAATTTTATTATTTTTTGTAATAAAAAATTAAAGAATATTTTGATAATATTTACTCTATCAAAAATGTAAATTTTTAACCATTGAAATAATAATATTTTAATAGTTATTAAACACAAATTTTTTTAATTTAATTATATTATTTAAAAAGAAATTAAAATATTTGTCATTCACTCATTTCTAGTATTTGTTTCACTCTCATTGTGACTCTTGTTATTCTCTTAGTTTCTTAATCTTAATATCTTGCACATCTCTTGGTTGTGCCTAAGTCTTCTCACCCGAACTCTTTTCCTTCCTTAAATTGTCGCAAAGTCACTCCAACCCAAATCCTGTACTTTATTTTACATGGCTACTGTTGCTAATCTCAGGGATTGTATCCTTTTTGTTAACTATACTAACTAACTCTTTTTGTTTTTGCAACTGTCATGCATCTGCTTTTCTTTTTTTTTTTATCAGCATGCCTCTGCTTTATATATCTATACCCTTAAACGTATATAATAATTCAGTTGTTTTTCTCTTTCTCTTTTCCTTGTATGCATCTTATCTTTCCTCAAGATGGTATCAAGAACATTCCCATGCAATTATTGGAACTCAAATTTATCCACGTCTTGGAAAAATACCAGAGTTCCCTGTCAAACATGTTCAAAACTTGGCCATGTTGATCCTCACACTTCACCCATGATAACTGCCAACACGTCTGAGTTTTCTGCTACGATCAATGATGACGGTGAACCCTCCATTCTTGGCACAAAGGAAAGTACACTCTACGATGAGGCAATAATATAGAGCAAGATATTTTATTATCTTGGTAACATTTACATTTGTAATACTACAAGTAGCTGTCTCCTAAATGCATATGAGTAGTTACTTAGAAATATTTATTCAACAATTAAAACAGAAAAATAAAAAGTCACATGCAGTTACGTGCATTTATGTGCTGTTACAAAATCATAATATCTAACACTCCTCCTTGATTTTTAAATTTTGATTAATAATACATTAATGACCATTATATTATAAATTTAAATTATACGTAAAAAATTGGTTAAATAATAAATTTTATGAAGGAGTAATATTAATTTCAAATAATTATTATCACAAAATAAACATAAATAATTTTATACAATAAATTAAAATAATGAATAAAAATATAAATTTTATTATTTTTTGTAATAAAAAATTAAAGAATATTTTGATAATATTTACTCTATCAAAAATGTAAATTTTTAACCATTGAAATAATAATATTTTAATAGTTATTAAACACAAATTTTTTTAATTTAATTATATTATTTAAAAAGAAATTAAAATATTTGTCATTCACTCATTTCTAGTATTTGTTTCACTCTCATTGTGACTCTTGTTATTCTCTTAGTTTCTTAATCTTAATATCTTGCACATCTCTTGGTTGTGCCTAATTTTTCTCACCCGAACTCTTTTCCTTCCTTAAATTGTCGCAAAGTCACTCCAACCCAAATCCTGTACTTTATTTTACATGGCTACTGTTGCTAATCTCAGGGATTGTATCCTTTTTTTTAACTATACTAACTAACTTTTTTTGTTTTTGCAACTGTCATGCATCTGCTTTTCTTTTTTTTTATCAGCATGCCTCTGCTTTATATATCTATACCCTTAAACGTATATAATAATTCAGTTGTTTTCTCTTTCTCTTTTCCTTGTATGCATCTTATCTTTCCTCAAGATGGTATCAAGAACATTCCAATGCAATTATTGGAACTCAAATTTATCCACGTCTTGGAAAAATACCAGAGTTCCCTGTCAAACATGTTCAAAACTTGGCCATGTTGATCCTCACACTTCACCCATGATAACTGCCAACACGTCTGAGTTTTCTGCTACGATCAATGATGACGGTGAACCCTCCATTCTTGGCACAAAGGAAAGTACACTCTACGATGAGGCAATAATATAGAGCAAGATATTTTATTATCTTGGTAACATTTACATTTGTAATACTACAAGTAGCTGTCTCCTAAATGCATATGAGTACTTACTTAGAAATATTTATTCAACAATTAAAACAGAAAAATAAAAAGTCACATGCAGTTTCGTGCATTTATGTGCTGTTACAAAATCATAATATCTAACACTCCTCCTTGATTTTTAAATTTTGATTAATAATACATTAATGACCATTATATTATAAAATTTAAATTATACGTAAAAAATTGGTTAAATAATAATTTTTATGAAGGAGTAATATTAATTTCAAATAATTATTATTACAAAATAAACATAAATAATTTTATACAATAAATTAAAATAATGAATAAAAATATTAATTTTATTATTTTTTGTAATAAAAAATTAAAGAATATTTTGATAATATTTACTCTATAAAAAATGTAAATTTTTAACCATTGAAATAATAATATTTTAATAGTTATTAAACACAAATTTTTTTAATTTAATTATATTATTTAAAAAGAAATTAAAATATTTGTCATTCACTCATTTCTAGTATTTGTTTCACTCTCATTGTGACTCTTGTTATTCTCTTAGTTTCTTAATCTTAATATCTTGCACATCTCTTGGTTGTGCCTAAGTCTTCTCACCCGAACTCTTTTCCTTCCTTAAATTGTCGCAAAGTCACTCCAACCCAAATCCTGTACTTTATTTTACATGGCTACTGTTGCTAATCTCAGGGATTGTATCCTTTTTGTTAACTATACTAACTAACTCTTTTTGTTTTTGTAACTGTCATGCATCTGCTTTTCTTTTTTTTTTTTATCAGCATGCCTCTGCTTTATATATCTATACCCTTAAACGTATATAATAATTCAGTTGTTTTTTTCTTTCTCTTTTCCTTGTATGCATCTTATCTTTCCTCAAGATGGTATCAAGAACATTCCAATGCAATTATTGGAACTCAAATTTATCCACGTCTTGGAAAAATACCAGAGTTCCCTATCAAACATGTTCAAAACTTGGCCATGTTGATCCTCACACTTCACCCATGATAACTGCCAACACGTCTGAGTTTTCTGCTACGATCAATGATGACGGTGAACCCTCCATTCTTGGCACAAAGGAAAGTACACTCTACGATGAGGCAATAATATAGAGCAAGATATTTTATTATCTTGGTAACATTTACATTTGTAATACTACAAGTAGCTGTCTCCTAAATGCATATGAGTAGTTACTTAGAAATATTTATTCAACAATTAAAACAGAAAAATAAAAAGTCACATGCAGTTACGTGCATTTATGTGCTGTTACAAAATCATAATATCTAACACTCCTCCTTGATTTTTAAATTTTGATTGATAATACATTAATGACCATTATATTATAAAATTTAAATTATACGTAAAAAATTGGTTAAATAATAAATTTTATGAAGGAGTAATATTAATTTCAAATAATTATTATTACAAAATAAACATAAATAATTTTATACAATAAATTAAAATAATGAATAAAAATATTAATTTTATTATTTTTTGTAATAAAAAATTAAAGAATATTTTGATAATATTTACTCTATCAAAAATGTAAATTTTTAACCATTGAAATAATAATATTTTAATAGTTATTAAACACAAATTTTTTTTAATTTAATTATATTATTTAAAAAGAAATTAAAATATTTGTCATTCACTCATTTCTAGTATTTGTTTCACTCTCATTGTGACTCTTGTTATTCTCTTAGTTTCTTAATCTTAATATCTTCTTGCACATCTCTTGGTTGTGCCTAAGTCTTCTCACCCGAACTCTTTTCCTTCCTTAAATTGTCGCAAAGTCACTCCAACCCAAATCCTGTACTTTATTTTACATGGCTACTGTTGCTAATCTCAGGGATTGTATCCTTTTTGTTAACTATACTAACTAACTCTTTTTGTTTTTGTAACTGTCATGCATCTGCTTTTCTTTTTTTTTTTTTATCAGCATGCCTCTGCTTTATATATCTATACCCTTAAACGTATATAATAATTCAGTTTTTTTTTTCTTTCTCTTTTCCTTGTATGCATCTTATCTTTCCTCAAGATGGTATCAAGAACATTCCAATGCAATTATTGGAACTCAAATTTATCCACGTCTTGGAAAAATACCAGAGTTCCCTGTCAAACATGTTCAAAACTTGGCCATGTTGATCCTCACACTTCACCCATGATAACTGCCAACACGTCTGAGTTTTCTGCTACGATCAATGATGACGGTGAACCCTCCATTCTTGGCACAAAGGAAAGTACACTCTACGATGAGGCAATAATATAGAGCAAGATATTTTATTATCTTGGTAACATTTACATTTGTAATACTACAAGTAGCTGTCTCCTAAATGCATATGAGTAGTACTTAGAAATATTTATTCAACAATTAAAACAGAAAAATAAAAAGTCACATGCAGTTACGTGCATTTATGTGCTGTTACAAAATCATAATATCTAACACTCCTCCTTGATTTTTAAATTTTGATTGATAATACATTAATGACCATTATATTATAAAATTTAAATTATACGTAAAAAATTGGTTAAATAATAAATTTTATGAAGGAGTAATATTAATTTCAAATAACTATTATTACAAAATAAACATAAATAATTTTATACAATAAATTAAAATAATGAATAAAAATATTAATTTTATTATTTTTTGTAATAAAAAATTAAAGAATATTTTGATAATATTTACTCTATCAAAAATGTAAATTTTTAACCATTGAAATAATAATATTTTAATAGTTATTAAACACAAATTTTTTTAATTTAATTATATTATTTAAAAAGAAATTAAAATATTTGTCATTCACTCATTTCTAGTATTTGTTTCACTCTCATTGTGACTCTTGTTATTCTCTTAGTTTCTTAATCTTAATATCTTGCACATCTCTTGGTTGTGCCTAAGTCTTCTCACCCGAACTCTTTTTTCCTTAAATTGTCGCAAAGTCACTCCAACCCAAATCCTGTACTTTATTTTACATGGCTACTGTTGCTAATCTCAGGGATTGTATCCTTTTTGTTAACTATACTAACTAACTCTTTTTGTTTTTGTAACTGTCATGCATCTGCTTTTCTTTTTTTTTTTATCAGCATGCCTCTGCTTTATATATCTATACCCTTAAACGTATATAATAATTCAGTTGTTTTTTCTTTCCCTTTTCCTTGTATGCATCTTATCTTTCCTCAAGATGGTATCAAGAACATTCCAATGCAATTATTGGAACTCAAATTTATCCACGTCTTGGAAAAATACCAGAGTTCCCTGTCAAACATGTTCAAAACTTGGCCATGTTGATCCTCACACTTCACCCATGATAACTGCCAACACGTCTGAGTTTTCTGCTACGATCAATGATGACGGTGAACCCTCCATTCTTGGCACAAAGGAAAGTACACTCTACGATGAGGCAATAATATAGAGCAAGATATTTTATTATCTTGGTAACATTTACATTTGTAATACTACAAGTAGCTGTCTCCTAAATGCATATGAGTAGTTACTTAGAAATATTTATTCAACAATTAAAACAGAAAAATAAAAAGTCACATGCAGTTACGTGCATTTATGTGCTGTTACAAAATCATAATATCTAACACTCCTCCTTGATTTTTAAATTTTGATTAATAATACATTAATGACCATTATATTATAAAATTTAAATTATACGTAAAAAATTGGTTCAATAATAAATTTTATGAAGGAGTAATATTAATTTCAAATAATTATTATTACAAAATAACATAAATAATTTTATACAATAAATTAAAATAATGAATAAAAATATTAATTTTATTATTTTTTGTAATAAAAAATTAAAGAATATTTTGATAATATTTACTCTATCAAAAATGTAAATTTTTAACCATTGAAATAATAATATTTTAATAGTTATTAAACACAAATTTTTTTAATTTAATTATATTATTTAAAAAGAAATTAAAATATTTGTCATTCACTCATTTCTAGTATTTGTTTCACTCTCATTGTGACTCTTGTTATTCTCTTAGTTTCTTAATCTTAATATCTTGCACATCTCTTGGTTGTGCCTAAGTCTTCTCACCCGAACTCTTTTCCTTCCTTAAATTGTCGCAAAGTCACTCCAACCCAAATCCTGTACTTTATTTTACATGGCTACTGTTGCTAATCTCAGGGATTGTATCCTTTTTGTTAACTATACTAACTAACTCTTTTTGTTTTTGTAACTGTCATGCATCTGCTTTTTTTTTTTTTTTATCAGCATGCCTCTGCTTTATATATCTATACCCTTAAACGTATATAATAATTCAGTTGTTTTTTCTTTCTCTTTTCCTTGTATGCATCTTATCTTTCCTCAAGATGGTATCAAGAACATTCCAATGCAATTATTGGAACTCAAATTTATCCACGTCTTGGAAAAATACCAGAGTTCCCTGTCAAACATGTTCAAAACTTGGCCATGTTGATCCTCACACTTCACCCATGATAACTGCCAACACGTCTGAGTTTTCTGCTACGATCAATGATGACGGTGAACCCTCCATTCTTGGCACAAAGGAAAGTACACTCTACGATGAGGCAATAATATAGAGCAAGATATTTTATTATCTTGGTAACATTTACATTTGTAATACTACAAGTAGCTGTCTCCTAAATGCATATGAGTAGTTACTTAGAAATATTTATTCAACAATTAAAACAGAAAAATAAAAAGTCACATGCAGTTACGTGCATTTATGTGCTGTTACAAAATCATAATATCTAACACTCGTCCTTGATTTTTAAATTTTGATTAATAATACATTAATGACCATTATATTATAAAATTTAAATTATACGTAATAAATTTTATGAAGGAGTAATATTAATTTCAAATAATTATTATTACAAAATAAACATAAATAATTTTATACAATAAATTAAAATAATGAATAAAAATATTAATTTTATTATTTTTTTGTAATAAAAAATTAAAGAATATTTTGATAATATTTACTCTATCAAAAATGTAAATTTTTAACCATTGAAATAATAATATTTTAATAGTTATTAAACACAAATTTTTTTAATTTAATTATATTATTTAAAAAGAAATTAAAATATTTGTCATTCACTCATTTCTAGTATTTGTTTCACTCTCATTGTGACTCTTGTTATTCTCTTAGTTTCTTAATCTTAATATCTTGCACATCTCTTGGTTGTGCCTAAGTCTTCTCACCCGAACTCTTTTCCTTCCTTAAATTGTCGCAAACTCACTCCAACCCAAATCCTGTACTTTATTTTACATGGCTACTGTTGCTAATCTCAGGGATTGTATCCTTTTTGTTAACTATACTAACTAACTCTTTTTGTTTTTGTAACTGTCATGCATCTGCTTTTTTTTTTTTTTTTTATCAGCATGCCTCTGCTTTATATATCTATACCCTTAAACGTATATAATAATTCAGTTGTTTTTTCTTTCTCTTTTCCTTGTATGCATCTTATCTTTCCTCAAGATGGTATCAAGAACATTCCAATGCAATTATTGGAACTCAAATTTATCCACGTCTTGGAAAAATACCAGAGTTCCCTGTCAAACATGTTCAAAACTTGGCCATGTTGATCCTCACACTTCACCCATGATAACTGCCAACACGTCTGAGTTTTCTGCTACGATCAATGATGACGGTGAACCCTCCATTCTTGGCACAAAGGAAAGTACACTCTACGATGAGGCAATAATATAGAGCAAGATATTTTATTATCTTGGTAACATTTACATTTGTAATACTACAAGTAGCTGTCTCCTAAATGCATATGAGTAGTTACTTAGAAATATTTATTCAACAACTAAAACAGAAAAATAAAAAGTCACATGCAGTTACGTGCATTTATGTGCTGTTACAAAATCATAATATCTAACACTCCTCCTTGATTTTTAAATTTTGATTGATAATACATTAATGACCATTATATTATAAAATTTAAATTATACGTAAAAAATTGGTTAAATAATAAATTTTATGAAGGAGTAATATTAATTTCAAATAATTATTATTACAAAATAAACATAAATAATTTTATACAATAAATTAAAATAATGAATAAAAATATTAATTTTATTATTTTTTGTAATAAAAAATTAAAGAATATTTTGATAATATTTACTCTATCAAAAATGTAAATTTTTAACCATTGAAATAATAATTTTTTTAATAGTTATTAAACACAAATTTTTTTAATTTAATTATATTATTTAAAAAGAAATTAAAATATTTGTCATTCACTCATTTCTAGTATTTGTTTCACTCTCATTGTGACTCTTGTTATTCTCTTAGTTTCTTAATCTTAATATCTTGCACATCTCTTGGTTGTGCCTAAGTCTTCTCACCCGAACTCTTTTTT
>JAAFYQ010000248.1:0-15075 GCA_013389735.1 Phaseolus lunatus
TCTTTCTCAAGATGGTATCAAGAACATTCCAATGCAATTATTGGAACTCAAATTTATCCACGTCTTGGAAAAATACCAGAGTTCCCTGTCAAACATGTTCAAAACTTGGCCATGTTGATCCTCACACTTCACCCATGATAACTGCCAACACGTCTGAGTTTTCTGCTACGATCAATGATGACGGTGAACCCTCCATTCTTGGCACAAAGGAAAGTACACTCTACGATGAGGCAATAATATAGAGCAAGATATTTTATTATCTTGGTAACATTTACATTTGTAATACTACAAGTAGCTGTCTCCTAAATGCATATGAGTAGTTACTTAGAAATATTTATTCAACAATTAAAACAGAAAAATAAAAAGTCACATGCAGTTACGTGCATTTATGTGCTGTTACAAAATCATAATATCTAACACTCCTCCTTGATTTTTAAATTTTGATTAATAATACATTAATGACCATTATATTATAAAATTTAAATTATACGTAAAAAATTGGTTAAATAATAAATTTTATGAAGGAGTAATATTAATTTCAAATAATTATTTTACAAAATAAACATAAATAATTTTATACAATAAATTAAAATAATGAATAAAAATATAAATTTTATTATTTTTTGTAATAAAAAATTAAAGAATATTTTGATAATATTTACTCTATCAAAAATGTAAATTTTTAACCATTGAAATAATAATATTTTAATAGTTATTAAACACAAATTTTTTTTATTTAATTATATTATTTAAAAAGAAATTAAAATATTTGTCATTCACTCATTTCTAGTATTTGTTTCACTCTCATTGTGACTCTTGTTATTCTCTTAGTTTCTTAATCTTAATATCTTGCACATCTCTTGGTTGTGCCTAAGTCTTCTCACCCGAACTCTTTTCCTTCCTTAAATTGTCGCAAAGTCACTCCAACCCAAATCCTGTACTTTATTTTACATGGCTACTGTTGCTAATCTCAGGGATTGTATCCTTTTTGTTAACTATACTAACTAACTCTTTTTGTTTTTGTAACTGTCATGCATCTGCTTTTCTTTTTTTTTTTTAGCATGCCTCTGCTTTATATATCTATACCCTTATACGTATATAATAATTCAGTTGTTTTTCTCTTTCTCTTTTCCTTGTATGCATCTTATCTTTCCTCAAGATGGTATCAAGAACATTCCAATGCAATTATTGGAACTCAAATTTATCCACGTCTTGGAAAAATACCAGAGTTCCCTGTCAAACATGTTCAAAACTTGGCCATGTTGATCCTCACACTTCACCCATGATAACTGCCAACACGTCTGAGTTTTCTGCTACGATCAATGATGACGGTGAACCCTCCATTCTTGGCACAAAGGAAAGTACACTCTACGATGAGGCAATAATATAGAGCAAGATATTTTATTATCTTGGTAACATTTACATTTGTAATACTACAAGTAGCTGTCTCCTAAATGCATATGAGTAGTTACTTAGAAATATTTATTCAACAATTAAAACAGAAAAATAAAAAGTCACATGCAGTTACGTGCATTTATGTGCTGTTACAAAATCATAATATCTAACACTCCTCCTTGATTTTTAAATTTTGATTAATAATACATTAATGACCATTATATTATAAAATTTAAATTATACGTAAAAAATTGGTTAAATAATAAATTTTATGAAGGAGTAATATTAATTTCAAATAATTATTATTACAAAATAAACATAAATAATTTTATACAATAAATTAAAATAATGAATAAAATATTAATTTTATTATTTTTTGTAATAAAAAATTAAAGAATATTTTGATAATATTTACTCTATCAAAAATGTAAATTTTTAACCATTGAAATAATAATATTTTAATAGTTATTAAACACAAATTTTTTTAATTTAATTATATTATTTAAAAAGAAATTAAAATATTTGTCATTCACTCATTTCTAGTATTTGTTTCACTCTCATTGTGACTCTTGTTATTCTCTTAGTTTCTTAATCTTAATATCTTGCACATCTCTTGGTTGTGCCTAAGTCTTCTCACCCGAACTCTTTTCCTTCCTTAAATTGTCGCAAAGTCATTCCAACCCAAATCCTGTACTTTATTTTACATGGCTACTGTTGCTAATCTCAGGGATTGTATCCTTTTTGTTAACTATACTAACTAACTCTTTTTGTTTTTGCAACTGTAATGCATCTGCTTTTCTTTTTTTTTTTATCAGCATGCCTCTGCTTTATATATCTATACCCTTATACGTATATAATAATTCAGTTGTTTTCTCTTTCTCTTTTCCTTGTATGCATCTTATCTTTCCTCAAGATGGTATCAAGAACATTCCAATGCAATTATTGGAACTCAAATTTATCCACGTCTTGGAAAAATCAGAGTTCCCTGTCAAACATGTTCAAAACTTGGCCATGTTGATCCTCACACTTCACCCATGATAACTGCCAACACGTCTGAGTTTTCTGCTACGATCAATGATGACGGTGAACCCTCCATTCTTGGCACAAAGGAAAGTACACTCTACGATGAGGCAATAATATAGAGCAAGATATTTTATTATCTTGGTAACATTTACATTTGTAATACTACAAGTAGCTGTCTCCTAAATGCATATGAGTAGTTACTTAGAAATATTTATTCAACAATTAAAACAGAAAAATAAAAAGTCATATGCAGTTACGTGCATTTATGTGCTGTTACAAAATCATAATATCTAACACTCCTCCTTGATTTTTAAATTTTGATTAATAATACATTAATGACCATTATATTATAAAATTTAAATTATACGTAAAAAATTGGTTAAATAATAAATTTTATGAAGGAGTATATTAATTTCAAATAATTATTATTACAAAATAAACATAAATAATTTTATACAATAAATTAAAATAATGAATAAAAATATTAATTTTCTTATTTTTTGTAATAAAAAATTAAAGAATATTTTGATAATATTTACTCTATCAAAAATGTAAATTTTTAACCATTGAAATAATAATATTTTAATAGTTATTAAACACAAATTTTTTTAATTTAATTATATTCTTTAAAAAGAAATTAAAATATTTGTCATTCACTCATTTCTAGTATTTGTTTCACTCTCATTGTGACTCTTGTTATTCTCTTAGTTTCTTAATCTTAATATCTTGCACATCTCTTGGTTCTGCCTAAGTCTTCTCACCCGAACTCTTTTCCTTCCTTAAATTGTCGCAAAGTCACTCCAACCCAAATCCTGTACTTTATTTTACATGGCTACTGTTGCTAATCTCAGGGATTGTATCCTTTTTGTTAACTATACTAACTAACTCTTTTTGTTTTTGTAACTGTCATGCATCTGCTTTTCTTTTTTTTTTTTATCAGCATGTGTAAGGACCTGTAAAATTGAATTGGAATGAAAGTGGTATATTTAAATAATTCCAGAAGATGTTATTATTTAAAATACAAAGAGCTGGTAAATGAAGTTTCGTAGTAGTCGGACCTCGAACGTCGCCCAAGATCTGGGGTCAGCTGGTAGAGGTCGGTCGGATGATGTGTGGTTCAAGAAGAGTAAAGGAAGAAAAGTTAAGTTTAGAAGGCTATGGGATCGCCGGTCGCCTGCTAAACATGAGCGCCAGGTGGACGTCGCCAGGGCGCGAGGCATGCAGGCATCGTGCGGGCGCGAGAGGCCATGCAGGCATCGCGCGGGCGCGAGGCATGCGGGCATTGCCAGGGCGCGAGGCATGCGCATTGCCAGGGCGCAAGGCATGTGGACGTGGCCAAGGCGCGAGAGGCATGCGGGCATCGCCAGGGCGCGATGCATGTGGACGTAGCCAGGGGCGAGAGTTATGAGGGCGTCGCCAGGGAAGACATCGGTCGGCTTCCAGGGCAAAGAAGACATCGATCGTCTTCCAGGGCGAAGGAGACATCGGTCGTCTTCCAGGGCGAAGGAGACATCGGTCGTTCGCCAGGATGAGTCAGTAGTGGAAGGTTATCGCGCGATGTTGAGTTGCACACAGAGAAGGTAAGACCCAGACTCCCAGCATGAAGCGTAGTGCACGCACGCCACGTAGACAAAAAGGGTGGTTCAGAGTGGTGACATCAGAATGTTGGCATGCGCAGGAGACACTCGCGGTCGTACTGTTCAGAGCAGTGGCTGGCATGCACAAGCGACAATAGAAGTCGTACTGTTCAGAGCAGTGGTTGGCATGCACAAGCGACAACAGTGGTCGTACTGTTCCGGGCAGTGGTTCTCAGACTTCTCTGCAGAGTGGGTGGTGGCAGCAGCAGCATGCGTGGACAGGTAAGTTGAGATTCAAAAGCCACTGCGTGAAGGCAAAGAGCATTACAGACTCAAGAGTGTGAGGGTGAGTGCAAACTCCCTCCCCCCTTCTTCTCTCCTTTTGCGCTGTAACTCAGGCAAACTCCAGCACCTGTGCGACGAGCGACGACAGCCCTTAGAGCACCTGGGAGTTTCTCTGCAAGTTCTACCAACCAGGCACTGAAAACAGAGCTAAGGCATCCTTCAAGCTCGGTGGGTTTGAGCTCTCGGTGTTTTGCGCAAGTCCAGGTAAGGGAAGCTAGACTTCTTTTTCCATACAAGCCATAGTTTAGCTATTTCTGAAGTGAGGGCGACGTGGTCGCCGGTTTTCGTTTTCATCTTTGTAAAATGCTCTGTGCTATGTGTTTGGGCGACGTGGTCGCCGGTTTTAAGTGCAGACTTTGAAATACTCTGTTTTTGAACTAGATCGCCGGTTTTTGGCGTTGTTTGCGAAACTCCCTGTTTTTGATGTTGCTTTGAAACTGTTTGAGATTTAAATGAGATATTCGAAAATAAGAACCTTGGGTTGAGTTTTGCTGTGATTGAAATCATTCCTTTAAGTGTTATGTGATGTGTTGAATGCTGTGAATGTGGGATCGAGGCATAGTATTTTCAGGAAAGGAAATACCGTGTAAGATCGTATGTAATGTGTATTGACCTGGGGCTTGTCTAGAAGGAGATATCCTGACTCTGCTGATATAATGGAATCACGTAGATGAAGTTATTCAGTTGTGGAGAGTCGAAGGAGGTTCATATGTATGGGTGAGTCGTGTGAAAAAGAACGAGCTCGGCCTGTTATATGAATTAACCTTGTCATACCGGGGGAGTTAATGACATTGAGACTATATGCGCATGGCTGTGTGGATTTCACAGCAACCCTGTGTGGATTTCACAGTGGTATGGTATGACAGGTGCAAATCTCTGGGCCTGAGTCAACGCACGAGTCAATCCGGAAGTAGGGTCAAGTGTCTTGTGTGATGAGTCAGTGGAAGTCTGACGTGAGAATGAGAAACTTTGAATTGATAGACACTTGATGAATGTTGAGATTTTAATGACCTTTGAGGAATCGTGCAATATGTGTTTAGTTGATGGTTCACGTGGGTATCTTGAATTTGTTTTACCTTGATTTTAAAGTTCATATCCAACTCTTTTTAAATGTCTAGCTTACCCTGTGTTTTCTTGGTGTTGTGTTCGGCCTCTTCTTAAACCTGTAATGATCGTGTATAATTTACACGGGAGCAGATGATGTTGCAGGTTGTAGAGCTCCTTAGTGAATTGTCGCTGGAAGGAGATCGCCTGTTTCCTATTCCCGATAGGCGATCACCATTTTGCTGCTTTCTGATAGGAGATCACCTTTCTGATAGGAGATCGCCCTCCTAGCAGGAGATCGCCCATTCTGTCAGGAGATCGCCTGTCTTTCTATTGTATTGAATTTTGGTTATGTTTCTGGAAAATTTGACCGAATTTGTATTAAACTCCCTGTGAGGAGAAACTACATTTCATATATATAATATTTTGTTCACTTCAATCTATTTATTACCTTTATTTTCATTATATACATTTGTATAGTATTTTGGCGGGATGTTACAGCATGCCTCTGCTTTATATATCTATACCCTTATACGTATATAATAATTCAGTTGTTTTCTCTTTCTCTTTTCCTTGTATGCATCTTATCTTTCCTCAAGATGGTATCAAGAACATTCCAATGCAATTATTGGAACTCAAACTTATCCACGTCTTGGAAAAATACCAGAGTTCCCTGTCAAACATGTTCAAAACTTGGCCATGTTGATCCTCACACTTCACCCATGATAACTGCCAACACGTCTGAGTTTTCTGCTACGATCAATGATGACGGTGAACCCTCCATTCTTGGCACAAAGGAAAGTACACTCTACGATGAGGCAATAATATAGAGCAAGATATTTTATTATCTTGGTAACATTTACATTTGTAATACTACAAGTAGCTGTCTCCTAAATGCATATGAGTAGTTACTTAGAAATATTTATTCAACAATTAAAACAGAAAAATAAAAAGTCACATGCAGTTACGTGCATTTATGTGCTGTTACAAAATCATAATATCTAACACTCCTCCTTGATTTTTAAATTTTGATTAATAATACATTAATGACCATTATATTATAAAATTTAAATTATACGTAAAAAATTGGTTAAATAATAAATTTTATGAAGGAGTAATATTAATTTCAAATAATTATTATTACAAAATAAACATAAATAATTTTATACAATAAATTAAAATAATGAATAAAAATATTAATTTTATTATTTTTTGTAATAAAAAATTAAAGAATATTTTGATAATATTTACTCTATCAAAAATGTAAATTTTTAACCATTGAAATAATAATATTTTAATAGTTATTAAACACAAATTTTTTTAATTTAATTATATTATTTAAAAAGAAATTAAAATATTTGTCATTCACTCATTTCTAGTATTTGTTTCACTCTCATTGTGACTCTTGTTATTCTCTTAGTTTCTTAATCTTAATATCTTGCACATCTCTTGGTTGTGCCTAAGTCTTCTCACCCGAACTCTTTTCCTTCCTTAAATTGTCGCAAAGTCACTCCAACCCAAATCCTGTACTTTATTTTACATGGCTACTGTTGCTAATCTCAGGGATTGTATCCTTTTTGTTAACTATACTAACTAACTCTTTTTGTTTTGTAACTGTCATGCATCTGCTTTTCTTTTTTTTTTTATCAGCATGCCTCTGCTTTATATATCTATACCCTTAAACGTATATAATAATTCAGTTGTTTTTTCTTTCTCTTTTCCTTGTATGCATCTTATCTTTCCTCAAGATGGTATCAAGAACATTCCAATGCAATTATTGGAACTCAAATTTATCCACGTCTTGGAAAAATACCAGAGTTCCCTGTCAAACATGTTCAAAACTTGGCCATGTTGATCCTCACACTTCACCCATGATAACTGCCAACACGTCTGAGTTTTCTGCTACGATCAATGATGACGGTGAACCCTCCATTCTTGGCACAAAGGAAAGTACACTCTACGATGAGGCAATAATATAGAGCAAGATATTTTATTATCTTGGTAACATTTACATTTGTAATACTACAAGTAGCTGTCTCCTAAATGCATATGAGTAGTTACTTAGAAATATTTATTCAACAATTAAAACAGAAAAATAAAAAGTCACATGCAGTTACGTGCATTTATGTGCTGTTACAAAATCATAATATCTAACACTCCTCCTTGATTTTTAAATTTTGATTAATAATACATTAATGACCATTATATTATAAAATTTAAATTATACGTAAAAAATTGGTTAAATAATAAATTTTATGAAGGAGTAATATTAATTTCAAATAATTATTATTACAAAATAAACATAAATAATTTTATACAATAAATTAAAATAATGAATAAAAATATTAATTTTATTATTTTTTGTAATAAAAAATTAAAGAATATTTTGATAATATTTACTCTATCAAAAATGTAAATTTTTAACCATTGAAATAATAATATTTTAATAGTTATTAAACACAAATTTTTTTAATTTAATTATATTATTTAAAAAGAAATTAAAATATTTGTCATTCACTCATTTCTAGTATTTGTTTCACTCTCATTGTGACTCTTGTTATTCTCTTAGTTTCTTAATCTTAATATCTTGCACATCTCTTGGTTGTGCCTAAGTCTTCTCACCCGAACTCTTTTCCTTCCTTAAATTGTCGCAAAGTCACTCCAACCCAAATCCTGTACTTTATTTTACATGGCTACTGTTGCTAATCTCAGGGATTGTATCCTTTTTGTTAACTATACTAACTAACTCTTTTTGTTTTTGTAACTGTCATGCATCTGCTTTTCTTTTTTTTTTATCAGCATGCCTCTGCTTTATATATCTATACCCTTAAACGTATATAATAATTCAGTTGTTTTTTCTTTCTCTTTTCCTTGTATGCATCTTATCTTTCCTCAAGATGGTATCAAGAACATTCCAATGCAATTATTGGAACTCAAATTTATCCACGTCTTGGAAAAATACCAGAGTTCCCTGTCAAACATGTTCAAAACTTGGCCATGTTGATCCTCACACTTCACCCATGATAACTGCCAACACGTCTGAGTTTTCTGCTACGATCAATGATGACGGTGAACCCTCCATTCTTGGCACAAAGGAAAGTACACTCTACGATGAGGCAATAATATAGAGCAAGATATTTTATTATCTTGGTAACATTTACATTTGTAATACTACAAGTAGCTGTCTCCTAAATGCATATGAGTAGTTACTTAGAAATATTTATTCAACAATTAAAACAGAAAAATAAAAAGTCACATGCAGTTACGTGCATTTATGTGCTGTTACAAAATCATAATATCTAACACTCCTCCTTGATTTTTAAATTTTGATTAATAATACATTAATGACCATTATATTATAAAATTTAAATTATACGTAAAAAATTGGTTAAATAATAAATTTTATGAAGGAGTAATATTAATTTCAAATAATTATTATTACAAAATAAACATAAATAATTTTATACAATAAATTAAAATAATGAATAAAAATATTAATTTTATTATTTTTTGTAATAAAAAATTAAAGAATATTTTGATAATATTTACTCTATCAAAAATGTAAATTTTTAACCATTGAAATAATAATATTTTAATAGTTATTAAACACAAATTTTTTTAATTTAATTATATTATTTAAAAAGAAATTAAAATATTTGTCATTCACTCATTTCTAGTATTTGTTTCACTCTCATTGTGACTCTTGTTATTCTCTTAGTTTCTTAATCTTAATATCTTGCACATCTCTTGGTTGTGCCTAAGTCTTCTCACCCGAACTCTTTTCCTTCCTTAAATTGTCGCAAAGTCACTCCAACCCAAATCCTGTACTTTATTTTACATGGCTACTGTTGCTAATCTCAGGGATTGTATCCTTTTTGTTAACTATACTAACTAACTCTTTTTGTTTTTGTAACTGTCATGCATCTGCTTTTCTTTTTTTTTTATCAGCATGCCTCTGCTTTATATATCTATACCCTTAAACGTATATAATAATTCAGTTGTTTTTTCTTTCTCTTTTCCTTGTATGCATCTTATCTTTCCTCAAGATGGTATCAAGAACATTCCAATGCAATTATTGGAACTCAAATTTATCCACGTCTTGGAAAAATACCAGAGTTCCCTGTCAAACATGTTCAAAACTTGGCCATGTTGATCCTCACACTTCACCCATGATAACTGCCAACACGTCTGAGTTTTCTGCTACGATCAATGATGACGGTGAACCCTCCATTCTTGGCACAAAGGAAAGTACACTCTACGATGAGGCAATAATATAGAGCAAGATATTTTATTATCTTGGTAACATTTACATTTGTAATACTACAAGTAGCTGTCTCCTAAATGCATATGAGTAGTTACTTAGAAATATTTATTCAACAATTAAAACAGAAAAATAAAAAGTCACATGCAGTTACGTGCATTTATGTGCTGTTACAAAATCATAATATCTAACACTCCTCCTTGATTTTTAAATTTTGATTAATAATACATTAATGACCATTATATTATAAAATTTAAATTATACGTAAAAAATTGGTTAAATAATAAATTTTATGAAGGAGTAATATTAATTTCAAATAATTATTATTACAAAATAAACATAAATAATTTTATACAATAAATTAAAATAATGAATAAAAATATTAATTTTATTATTTTTTGTAATAAAAAATTAAAGAATATTTTGATAATATTTACTCTATCAAAAATGTAAATTTTTAACCATTGAAATAATAATATTTTAATAGTTATTAAACACAAATTTTTTTAATTTAATTATATTATTTAAAAAGAAATTAAAATATTTGTCATTCACTCATTTCTAGTATTTGTTTCACTCTCATTGTGACTCTTGTTATTCTCTTAGTTTCTTAATCTTAATATCTTGCACATCTCTTGGTTGTGCCTAAGTCTTCTCACCCGAACTCTTTTCCTTCCTTAAATTGTCGCAAAGTCACTCCAACCCAAATCCTGTACTTTATTTTACATGGCTACTGTTGCTAATCTCAGGGATTGTATCCTTTTTGTTAACTATACTAACTAACTCTTTTTGTTTTTGTAACTGTCATGCATCTGCTTTTCTTTTTTTTTTATCAGCATGCCTCTGCTTTATATATCTATACCCTTAAACGTATATAATAATTCAGTTGTTTTTTCTTTCTCTTTTCCTTGTATGCATCTTATCTTTCCTCAAGATGGTATCAAGAACATTCCAATGCAATTATTGGAACTCAAATTTATCCACGTCTTGGAAAAATACCAGAGTTCCCTGTCAAACATGTTCAAAAC
Source organism: Phaseolus lunatus (assembly GCA_013389735.1). Lineage (NCBI taxonomy): Eukaryota > Viridiplantae > Streptophyta > Magnoliopsida > Fabales > Fabaceae > Phaseolus > Phaseolus lunatus. The sequence continues at coordinate 10,674 of JAAFYQ010000248.1, forward strand.
TTGGCCATGTTGATCCTCACACTTCACCCATGATAACTGCCAACACGTCTGAGTTTTCTGCTACGATCAATGATGACGGTGAACCCTCCATTCTTGGCACAAAGGAAAGTACACTCTACGATGAGGCAATAATATAGAGCAAGATATTTTATTATCTTGGTAACATTTACATTTGTAATACTACAAGTAGCTGTCTCCTAAATGCATATGAGTAGTTACTTAGAAATATTTATTCAACAATTAAAACAGAAAAATAAAAAGTCACATGCAGTTACGTGCATTTATGTGCTGTTACAAAATCATAATATCTAACACTCCTCCTTGATTTTTAAATTTTGATTAATAATACATTAATGACCATTATATTATAAAATTTAAATTATACGTAAAAAATTGGTTAAATAATAAATTTTATGAAGGAGTAATATTAATTTCAAATAATTATTATTACAAAATAAACATAAATAATTTTATACAATAAATTAAAATAATGAATAAAAATATTAATTTTATTATTTTTTGTAATAAAAAATTAAAGAATATTTTGATAATATTTACTCTATCAAAAATGTAAATTTTTAACCATTGAAATAATAATATTTTAATAGTTATTAAACACAAATTTTTTTAATTTAATTATATTATTTAAAAAGAAATTAAAATATTTGTCATTCACTCATTTCTAGTATTTGTTTCACTCTCATTGTGACTCTTGTTATTCTCTTAGTTTCTTAATCTTAATATCTTGCACATCTCTTGGTTGTGCCTAAGTCTTCTCACCCGAACTCTTTTCCTTCCTTAAATTGTCGCAAAGTCACTCCAACCCAAATCCTGTACTTTATTTTACATGGCTACTGTTGCTAATCTCAGGGATTGTATCCTTTTTGTTAACTATACTAACTAACTCTTTTTGTTTTTGTAACTGTCATGCATCTGCTTTTCTTTTTTTTTTTATCAGCATGCCTCTGCTTTATATATCTATACCCTTAAACGTATATAATAATTCAGTTGTTTTTTCTTTCTCTTTTCCTTGTATGCATCTTATCTTTCCTCAAGATGGTATCAAGAACATTCCAATGCAATTATTGGAACTCAAATTTATCCACGTCTTGGAAAAATACCAGAGTTCCCTGTCAAACATGTTCAAAACTTGGCCATGTTGATCCTCACACTTCACCCATGATAACTGCCAACACGTCTGAGTTTTCTGCTACGATCAATGATGACGGTGAACCCTCCATTCTTGGCACAAAGGAAAGTACACTCTACGATGAGGCAATAATATAGAGCAAGATATTTTATTATCTTGGTAACATTTACATTTGTAATACTACAAGTAGCTGTCTCCTAAATGCATATGAGTAGTTACTTAGAAATATTTATTCAACAATTAAAACAGAAAAATAAAAAGTCACATGCAGTTACGTGCATTTATGTGCTGTTACAAAATCATAATATCTAACACTCCTCCTTGATTTTTAAATTTTGATTAATAATACATTAATGACCATTATATTATAAAATTTAAATTATACGTAAAAAATTGGTTAAATAATAAATTTTATGAAGGAGTAATATTAATTTCAAATAATTATTATTACAAAATAAACATAAATAATTTTATACAATAAATTAAAATAATGAATAAAAATATTAATTTTATTATTTTTTGTAATAAAAAATTAAAGAATATTTTGATAATATTTACTCTATCAAAAATGTAAATTTTTAACCATTGAAATAATAATATTTTAATAGTTATTAAACACAAATTTTTTTAATTTAATTATATTATTTAAAAAGAAATTAAAATATTTGTCATTCACTCATTTCTAGTATTTGTTTCACTCTCATTGTGACTCTTGTTATTCTCTTAGTTTCTTAATCTTAATATCTTGCACATCTCTTGGTTGTGCCTAAGTCTTCTCACCCGAACTCTTTTCCTTCCTTAAATTGTCGCAAAGTCACTCCAACCCAAATCCTGTACTTTATTTTACATGGCTACTGTTGCTAATCTCAGGGATTGTATCCTTTTTGTTAACTATACTAACTAACTCTTTTTGTTTTTGTAACTGTCATGCATCTGCTTTTCTTTTTTTTTTATCAGCATGCCTCTGCTTTATATATCTATACCCTTAAACGTATATAATAATTCAGTTGTTTTTTCTTTCTCTTTTCCTTGTATGCATCTTATCTTTCCTCAAGATGGTATCAAGAACATTCCAATGCAATTATTGGAACTCAAATTTATCCACGTCTTGGAAAAATACCAGAGTTCCCTGTCAAACATGTTCAAAACTTGGCCATGTTGATCCTCACACTTCACCCATGATAACTGCCAACACGTCTGAGTTTTCTGCTACGATCAATGATGACGGTGAACCCTCCATTCTTGGCACAAAGGAAAGTACACTCTACGATGAGGCAATAATATAGAGCAAGATATTTTATTATCTTGGTAACATTTACATTTGTAATACTACAAGTAGCTGTCTCCTAAATGCATATGAGTAGTTACTTAGAAATATTTATTCAACAATTAAAACAGAAAAATAAAAAGTCACATGCAGTTACGTGCATTTATGTGCTGTTACAAAATCATAATATCTAACACTCCTCCTTGATTTTTAAATTTTGATTAATAATACATTAATGACCATTATATTATAAAATTTAAATTATACGTAAAAAATTGGTTAAATAATAAATTTTATGAAGGAGTAATATTAATTTCAAATAATTATTATTACAAAATAAACATAAATAATTTTATACAATAAATAAAAATAATGAATAAAAATATTAATTTTATTATTTTTTGTAATAAAAAATTAAAGAATATTTTGATAATATTTACTCTATCAAAAATGTAAATTTTTAACCATTGAAATAATAATATTTTAATAGTTATTAAACACAAATTTTTTTAATTTAATTATATTATTTAAAAAGAAATTAAAATATTTGTCATTCACTCATTTCTAGTATTTGTTTCACTCTCATTGTGACTCTTGTTATTCTCTTAGTTTCTTAATCTTAATATCTTGCACATCTCTTGGTTGTGCCTAAGTCTTCTCACCCGAACTCTTTTCCTTCCTTAAATTGTCGCAAAGTCACTCCAACCCAAATCCTGTACTTTATTTTACATGGCTACTGTTGCTAATCTCAGGGATTGTATCCTTTTTGTTAACTATACTAACTAACTCTTTTTTTTTTTGTAACTGTCATGCATCTGCTTTTCTTTTTTTTTTTTATCAGCATGCCTCTGCTTTATATATCTATACCCTTAAACGTATATAATAATTCAGTTGTTTTTTCTTTCTCTTTTCCTTGTATGCATCTTATCTTTCCTCAAGATGGTATCAAGAACATTCCAATGCAATTATTGGAACTCAAATTTATCCACGTCTTGGAAAATACCAGAGTTCCCTGTCAAACATGTTCAAAACTTGGCCATGTTGATCCTCACACTTCACCCATGATAACTGCCAACACGTCTGAGTTTTCTGCTACGATCAATGATGACGGTGAACCCTCCATTCTTGGCACAAAGGAAAGTACACTCTACGATGAGGCAATAATATAGAGCAAGATATTTTATTATCTTGGTAACATTTACATTTGTAATACTACAAGTAGCTGTCTCCTAAATGCATATGAGTAGTTACTTAGAAATATTTATTCAACAATTAAAACAGAAAAATAAAAAGTCACATGCAGTTACGTGCATTTATGTGCTGTTACAAAATCATAATATCTAACACTCCTCCTTGATTTTTAAATTTTGATTAATAATACATTAATGACCATTATATTATAAAATTTAAATTATACGTAAAATTTGTTAAATAATAAATTTTATGAAGGAGTATATTAATTTCAAATAATATTATTACAAATAAACATAAATAATTTATACATAAATTAAAATAATGAAATAAATATAATTTTATTATTTTTTGTAATAAAAAATTAAAGAATATTTTGATATATTTACTCTATCAAAAATGTAAATTTTTAACCATTGAAATAATAATATTTTAATAGTTATTAAACACAAACTTTTTTTAATTTAATTTATATTATTAAAAAGAAATTAAAATATTTGTCATTCACTCATTTCTAGTATGTTTCACTCTCATTGTGACTCGTGTTATTCTCTTAGTTTCTTAATCTTAATATCTTCTTGGCACATCTCTTGTTGTGCCTAGTCTTCTAACCCGAACTCTTTTCCTTCCTTAAATTGTCGCAAAGTCACTCCAACCCAAATCCTGTACTTTATTTTAATGCTACTTTGCTAATCTCAGGGTTGTTCCTTTTTGTTAAACTATACTAACTAACTCTTTTTGTTTTTTTGTAACTGTCATGCATCTGCTTTTTCTTTTTTTTTTTTATCAGCATG
>JAAFYQ010000249.1:0-43904 GCA_013389735.1 Phaseolus lunatus
CGATCTTCTTCTTCCATTCTTGTTCTTCCATTCTTATTCTTATGATCTTCTTTTCCATTCTTCTTCTTCCTTTCTTCATCTTCCGATCTCTTCTTCCCTTCTTCTTCTTCCGATCTTCTTCTTCCGCTCTTCTCTTCCTTCTTCTTGTTCCATTCTTCTCTTCCGATCTTCTTCATCCATTCTTCTCTTCTTTCGATCTTCTTCTTCCATTATTGTTCTTCCATTCTCTTCTATGATCTTCTTCTTCCATCTCTTCTTCCGATCTTCTTCTTCACTTCCTCTTCTCCAATCTTTTTCTTTCGATCTTCTTCTTCCATTCGTATTGTTCCGATCTTCTTCTTCCATTCTTCTTCTTCCATTCTTATTTCTATGCTTCTTTGGCATTCTCTTCTTTCGATGTTCTTCTTTCCATTCATTTCCTTCCGATGCTCTTCTTCCATTCATCTCTTTCGATTTCTTCTTCCATTCTTTCTTCATTCTTCTTCTTCCATGCTTCTTCTTCCATTCTTCTTCTTCTGATCTTCTTTTTCCATTCTTCTGCCGATCTTCTTCTTCCATTCTTCTTCTTTAATTCTTATTGTAAGAACCTAGAAGTTTATATTGGAATAAAAGTGTTATACTATAAATAAATTCGAAGCACGTGTTTATTTAAATATAAAGGAAGGAATGTATAGCTGAGAAGCCTACGAGATCGCCGTTATTAAGCGGGTAGGCGATCTCCAACTTCTCTGGCACTTGAACGCCTATCGCCTAGCTTATGCTTGAACGCCTATCGCCTGTGTGTACCTAGTAGCCTGTCGCCTAGAGTACACCTAATCGCCGAAACTACACTTAGTGTGTAGCCAAAATGTTGGATCAACCCTGGTACGTCCCAAAAGCCACGCGTATCAAGGTGTGGGTTAAACCTTGGATACGCTGGGCAGGCGAAGCTCTATATTTGAGCATAAGAGAATCATCCTTAACGTTACACGCTTGGGCGCACGAGGACTTGTGCTAATCAACTCTTGGAAGTGGGAAGCTACCGACGTCACCAAGCCTTGTGGAGAGAATACCTTGGATGTAACATAGTGGAATGAAGAACCTCCAGGGGGGAGTGGCGAGTGTCATCGGGCATCGCAGGGCGCGAGGCATGCTGCGGGGTGTGTCTTCGCGCGAGGGGTCATCGGTCGAGAGTCTTCGCGCGAGAGGTCATCGGTCGAGAGTCTTCGCGCGAGAGGTCATCGGTCGAGAGTCTTCGCGCGAGAGGTCATAGCGCGACGTTGAGTACACACAGAGAACGTGGGACCCAGATTTCCAGCATGAGACGCGCGGCACGCGAGACACGTAGGCAAAAAGCGTTGGTTCAGAACAGTGACATCAGAATGTTGGCATGCGCGGGAGACACTCGCGGTCGTACTGTTCAGAGCAGTGGCTGGCATGCACAAGCGACAAACAGTGGCAGTACTGTTCAGAGCAGTGGTTGGCATGCACCAGAGACAACAGTGGTCGTACTGTTCAGGGCAGTGGTTCTCAGACTTCTCTGCAGAGTGGGTGGTGGCAGCTGCTTTTGGTGGATAAGTTGGTTTAAGATGCAGAAGACCCACTGCTGAGGGAAACAAGAAACGTCGCAGCCTTCAAAGAGAGAAAGAGTTAGTTACCTCCCTTCTCCTCCAGTTGCCTCCTTCGCGCTGCGATTCTAGCACCTTCACACGAGAGTACGACGAGCGACAGCCACCATTAGAGCACCTGGGAGGTTCTCTGCAAGTCCTTCAACCAGACGCGAAAAACAGAGCCAAGGTATTCTGCAAGCTTCGTTGGATTTCGAAGCTCCTGGTGGTTGCGCAAGTCCAGGTAAGGGAAGCTAGACTCCATTTTCAATAAAAGCCATAGTTTAGCTATTTCTGAAATGAGTGCGACGTGGTTGCCGGTTTCGTTTTCATCTGTGTAAAATGCTCTGTTCTATGTGCTTTGGGCGACGTGGTCGCCGGTTTTATATAAAGCCTTCGAAATACCTTGTTTTTGAACCAGGTCGCCGGTTTTGGCGCTGTTTTGCGAAATCTCTGTTTTTGATGTTGTTTTGAAACTACTTGAGATTTACATGAGATATTCGAAGATCTGAAGCTTTGAAATGTTTGTTGATGTGATTTGAATCATTTACTTGAATGGTATGATGTGTTTGGATGTGGGATCGAGGCATAGTATTTTCAGGAAAGGAAATACCGTGTTGAGATTGGTTAGGAAGTGCATTGATCAGTGAGTAACCTGTTAATGAGACGATCCTGACTCTGCTGAGATAATGGAATCACGTAGATGAAGTTATTCAGTTGGTGAGAGTCGAAGGAGGTTCATACGTATGGGCGAGTTGTTCAAATGGGAACGAGCTCGAGCTGTTGTATGGATTAACCTTGTCATACCAGGAGAATGGTAACATTGAGATTGTATATGCGCATGCTGTGTGGATTCACAGTGGTATGGTATGACAAGTGCATGTCTCTGGATACTAAGTTCAACGCACGAGTCTTCCGGAAGTAGTGTCAAGTGTCTTGTGTTGAGAGTCAGTGGAAAGTCTGACATGTGAAATGAGAAACTTGAATATTGATAGACACTTGATGCAGTTTGTGAAATAGATTGATTCTGAGAAATGCTGTGAAATGTTTGGATTTTTGGGCGATCAGGTGAAGGGATGAGCAGCTCTACGTTTTACATGGATAATCTTGAAACTTGTTTTACTTTAATTTTAATGTTCCTATTTAAACTCTCTTTAAAATGTCTAGCTTACCCTGTGGTGTTTTCTTTGGTGTTGTGCTTGGTTCTCTTTAAAAACTGTGATGATCGTGTAATTGTTACACGGGAGCAGATGATCTTCCAGGAAGGAGAGCTCCTTAGTGAGTGGTCGCCGAGGGAGAGATCGCCGGTTTCTACCTCTCGGTGGTGATCGCCGGTTTTCGTGTCCTGATAGAAGATCGCCCGTTTTGAGGTCTTCTGTTAGAGATCGCCGTTTTAAAGTTGGAGATCGCCGTTTTCTTTTGAGACCGCCTGTCTTACTGCATTTCTTTTATTTTCGTAAAATCTTGCAAACATTTGATTTGGTTATGTATTAAACTCCCTAAGAGGAGTAACTTCATTTCTGATATATATAAATACATATTATTTTGCACTCTTCAATATTATTTGGTTACACTTAATTTCAATTATACATGGATGTATGTATTATTTTGGCGGGATGTTACATTAATGGTATCAGAGCAGTTCGTCCTTAGGATGACCTGAGGGCTGTGGATCCATTGTGTTTCTTCTGCTCATGAAAGTTATTTGAGTTTAAAATAATAACTATAGTGAAAGGTTTTCAAACGTTTTTGTATTGAAATTTTGTGTGTGCTTGGGTGAATATATGTTCTAATTGAAAATCTTAGTATTAAGAATGAGAAGGTCTTGATAAAGTAGTGAGGGTGCACACTCATAACTGGATCGAGATGAGTCTCAATCTTAATTCCAAAGGTTTGATGTTTAGCATATATTGAATTCTGGTGTGAGCTATCTCATTCTCTTGAGTGTCTTTGTAATTGATTGGAAATGGCTGATTGGACTGGTGACTGCATACCAGTAGTTGTGCTGGTGTTATGCTTGATGTTATAAGCATTATGACTCTGTTGTTGAGCTCAAATTCTTAATGATTTTGAGATGCTAACCTTTGTAAGGTCTAGCTGTTACCCCCCTTGAATGAATTGATTTCTTATCGATCTCATTCTTGTAGTTGTAGGGAATATAGGAATATTATAGTTTCAAAATCTGAAAACGAAGAGAGATGGCACGTAGACCTTCTACCCCTCCCCAATCTTCTTCGGAGATGAGCCAGATCGCTAAGGCTATCGAGATGATGGCAACTGCCATCCAACAGCAGAATACGGTAATGGCCCAGATTCATCAGGCTGTAATGAATCATTTGGAAACTGCTGGATCGGCTGCAACAGCTTCCCAGGTCAATCAGCCTCGGGAGCAGGTAGGGATGACCGAGTTCATGAGGCACAACCCACCCAAGCTCAGTGGGAGTGCTACCCCTGATCAAGCAGATCCGTGGACCAGGGAGTTACATGCCCTAGTAAGGAAGGCAAGGGTAGTGGAGACCCTGGAGAGGAGTGGTTCCAGAGTAATCAGATCACAACCAGGGGGTCCCTCCAGTGGGAAGGCCAAGGTGCAGCACCCACAAAGCAAGCCTTATTCGAGACCCTCTCAGCATAGGGCAGAAGCAGCACCGCCCCAGCTTCAGCAGCAACAACCCTGGAAACTTAAATGTTTCCACTGTGGTGGACCACACACAGCCAATGTGTGCCCCAAAAGAGATTCAGAGAGAAGATGTTTTGCCTGTCAAAGGACGGGACACGTTGCTAGAGATTGTCCTACCCAGAATAGGATGACTCAACCCAGTGGATCCCAACAGTTGAGGAATGGAGGCAGAAGACCTCAGGCAGCAGGGAGAGTGTTTGCCATGGCTGGAGCGGAGGCATCTCAGTCAGGTAACTTAGTGCAGAGTGTTGTTCTATAGCTGGTAGATGCGTTAGAATTTTGTTTGATTTTGGAGCGACACACTCCTTTGTGTCAAGCCTGTGTGTAGCCGAGTTGGGCCTTCTAGTGAAGGAGTTGCCGTTTGAAACTGTTGGTCTATACACCTGCATCAGGACAGGTGTTGACCTCTACAGTTTGCCCCGAATGTCCAGTGATAGTAGAGGGACGCAGATTCAAGGTGAACTTGATCTGCCTACCTCTTCAGGATCTGGATGTTATCCTGGGAATGGATTGGCTAGCTGCCAATCACGTTCTCGTAGTCTGTGGTAGTCAGAAGATAGCGTTTCCAGACCTCCAAGAGGCAGACGTGATATCTACTCAGCGAGGGTGGTCGGTGTTGGGAGAAAGAAGCGAGGTGCTTCGTGAATCCTAGCTCAGTTGGGAGTGAAGAATGAAGAGGACGTAAGTTGGATACTTGTGGTGAAAAATTTCAATGGATGTAATTTCAGAAGAAATATCCGGATTACCTCCTAAGAGAGAAGTGGAGTTCTCTATTGATTTTGGTACCTGGGGCTGGACCAGTGTCAATGGCACCTTACAGGAGGGCTCCAGCCGAGTTGGAAGAGTTTACCTATAATAACGGTGATCATGCTGGCATTGGGATGGCAACGTATGAAGCTTTGTATGGAAGGAAATGCAGAACTCCTTTGTACTGGTACCAGGAAGCAGTATTGGTTGAACCAGAGTTGATTCAGCAGACGACCGAGAAGGTGCAGATCAGGGATGACTTGTCCTTTGAAATGAAACCAGTCAGGATTGACGATAGGCAAAGTAAGCAGCTCAGAGGCAAGACCATCAACATGGTGAAAGTGGTGTGGGATGAGCGATCGGGTGATTCAACTTGGGAATTAGAAGAACCCATGAGAGAAGCCAATCCATACCTCTTTTCCTTGTAATTCATTTTCGGGGACGAAAATTTTCTTGTTGGGGAGATTGTAAGAACCTAGAAGTTTATATTGGAATAAAAGTGTTATACTATAAATAAATTCGAAGCACGTGTTTATTTAAATATAAAGGAAGGAATGTATAGCTGAGAAGCCTACGAGATCGCCGTTATTAAGCGGGTAGGCGATCTCCAACTTCTCTGGCACTTGAACGCCTATCGCCTAGCTTATGCTTGAACGCCTATCGCCTGTGTGTACCTAGTAGCCTGTCGCCTAGAGTACACCTAATCGCCGAAACTACACTTAGTGTGTAGCCAAAATGTTGGATCAACCCTGGTACGTCCCAAAAGCCACGCGTATCAAGGTGTGGGTTAAACCTTGGATACGCTGGGCAGGCGAAGCTCTATATTTGAGCATAAGAGAATCATCCTTAACGTTACACGCTTGGGCGCACGAGGACTTGTGCTAATCAACTCTTGGAAGTGGGAAGCTACCGACGTCACCAAGCCTTGTGGAGAGAATACCTTGGATGTAACATAGTGGAATGAAGAACCTCCAGGGGGGAGTGGCGAGTGTCATCGGGCATCGCAGGGTGCGATGCATGCTGCGGGGTGTGTCTTCGCGCGAGGGGTCATCGGTCGAGAGTCTTCGCGCGAGAGGTCATCGGTCGAGAGTCTTCGCGCGAGAGGTCATCGGTCGAGAGTCTTCGCGCGAGAGGTCATAGCGCGACGTTGAGTACACACAGAGAACGTGGGACCCAGATTTCCAGCATGAGACGCGCGGCACGCGAGACACGTAGGCAAAAAGCGTTGGTTCAGAACAGTGACATCAGAATGTTGGCATGCGCGGGAGACACTCGCGGTCGTACTGTTCAGAGCAGTGGCTGGCATGCACAAGCGACAAACAGTGGCAGTACTGTTCAGAGCAGTGGTTGGCATGCACCAGAGACAACAGTGGTCGTACTGTTCAGGGCAGTGGTTCTCAGACTTCTCTGCAGAGTGGGTGGTGGCAGCTGCTTTTGGTGGATAAGTTGGTTTAAGATGCAGAAGACCCACTGCTGAGGGAAACAAGAAACGTCGCAGCCTTCAAAGAGAGAAAGAGTTAGTTACCTCCCTTCTCCTCCAGTTGCCTCCTTCGCGCTGCGATTCTAGCACCTTCACACGAGAGTACGACGAGCGACAGCCACCATTAGAGCACCTGGGAGGTTCTCTGCAAGTCCTTCAACCAGACGCGAAAAACAGAGCCAAGGTATTCTGCAAGCTTCGTTGGATTTCGAAGCTCCTGGTGGTTGCGCAAGTCCAGGTAAGGGAAGCTAGACTCCATTTTCAATAAAAGCCATAGTTTAGCTATTTCTGAAATGAGTGCGACGTGGTCGCCGGTTTCGTTTTCATCTGTGTAAAATGCTCTGTTCTATGTGCTTTGGGCGACGTGGTCGCCGGTTTTATATAAAGCCTTCGAAATACCTTGTTTTTGAACCAGGTCGCCGGTTTTGGCGCTGTTTTGCGAAATCTCTGTTTTTGATGTTGTTTTGAAACTACTTGAGATTTACATGAGATATTCGAAGATCTGAAGCTTTGAAATGTTTGTTGATGTGATTTGAATCATTTACTTGAATGGTATGATGTGTTTGGATGTGGGATCGAGGCATAGTATTTTCAGGAAAGGAAATACCGTGTTGAGATTGGTTAGGAAGTGCATTGATCAGTGAGTAACCTGTTAATGAGACGATCCTGACTCTGCTGAGATAATGGAATCACGTAGATGAAGTTATTCAGTTGGTGAGAGTCGAAGGAGGTTCATACGTATGGGCGAGTTGTTCAAATGGGAACGAGCTCGAGCTGTTGTATGGATTAACCTTGTCATACCAGGAGAATGGTAACATTGAGATTGTATATGCGCATGCTGTGTGGATTCACAGTGGTATGGTATGACAAGTGCATGTCTCTGGATACTAAGTTCAACGCACGAGTCTTCCGGAAGTAGTGTCAAGTGTCTTGTGTTGAGAGTCAGTGGAAAGTCTGACATGTGAAATGAGAAACTTGAATATTGATAGACACTTGATGCAGTTTGTGAAATAGATTGATTCTGAGAAATGCTGTGAAATGTTTGGATTTTTGGGCGATCAGGTGAAGGGATGAGCAGCTCTACGTTTTACATGGATAATCTTGAAACTTGTTTTACTTTAATTTTAATGTTCCTATTTAAACTCTCTTTAAAATGTCTAGCTTACCCTGTGGTGTTTTCTTTGGTGTTGTGCTTGGTTCTCTTTAAAAACTGTGATGATCGTGTAATTGTTACACGGGAGCAGATGATCTTCCAGGAAGGAGAGCTCCTTAGTGAGTGGTCGCCGAGGGAGAGATCGCCGGTTTCTACCTCTCGGTGGTGATCGCCGGTTTTCGTGTCCTGATAGAAGATCGCCCGTTTTGAGGTCTTCTGTTAGAGATCGCCGTTTTAAAGTTGGAGATCGCCGTTTTCTTTTGAGACCGCCTGTCTTACTGCATTTCTTTTATTTTCGTAAAATCTTGCAAACATTTGATTTGGTTATGTATTAAACTCCCTAAGAGGAGTAACTTCATTTCTGATATATATAAATACATATTATTTTGCACTCTTCAATATTATTTGGTTACACTTAATTTCAATTATACATGGATGTATGTATTATTTTGGCGGGATGTTACACTTATTCTTCCGATCTTTTTCTTCCATTCTGTTTCTTCCTTTCTTCTTCTTCCAATCCTCTTCTTCCAATCTTCTTCTGACGATCTTCTTCTTTCATTCTTCTTGTTCCATTCTTCTTCTTTCGATCTTCTTCTTCCATTCTTCTGCTTCCTTTATTCTTCTTCCGATCTTCTTCTTCTGATCTTCTTTTTCCATTCTTCTTGTTCCATTCTTCTTCTTCCGATCTTTTTCTTCCATTCTTCTTCTTCCGATCTTCATCTTCCATTCTTCTTCTTCTTCCGATCTACTTCTTCCATTCTTCTTGTTCCATTCTTCTTCTTTCGATCTTCTTCTTCCATTCTTCTTCTTCCGATCTTCTTCTTCCATTCTTCTTCTTCTGATCTTCTTCTTCCATTCTTCTTGTTCAATTCTTCTTCTTCCGATCTTTTTCTTCCATTCTTCTTCTTCCGATCTTCTTCTTCCATTCTTCTTCTTCCGATCTTCTTCTTCCATTCCTCTTCTTCATTCGATCTTCTTCTTCCATTCTTTTTCTTCCATTCTTATTCTTATGATCTTCTTCTTCCATTCTTTTTCTTCAGATCTTCTTCTTCCATTCTTCTTCTTCCATTCGTCTTCTTCCAATCTTCTTCTTCCATTCTTCTTCTTCTAATCTTCTTCCGATCTTCTTCTTCCATTCTTCTTCTTCCATTCTTATTCCTATGATCTTCTTCTGCCATTCCTCTTCTTTCGATCTTCTTCTGCCATTCCTCTTCTTCCGATCTTCTTCTTCCATTCATCTTCTTCCAATATTCTTCTTCCATGCTTCTTCCTCCATTCTTCTTCTTCCGATCTTCTTCTTCCATCCTTCTTGTTCCATTCTTCTTCTTCCGATCTTCTTCTTCCATTCTTCTTCTTCCATTCTTTTTCTTCCTTTCTTCTTCTTCCAATCCTCTTCTTCCAATCTTCTTCTTACGATCTTCTTCTTTCATTCTTCTTGTTCCATTCTTGTTCTTCCGATTTTTTTTTCCATTCTTCGGCTTCCTTTATTCTTCTTCCGATCTTCTTCTTCTGATTTTCTTTTTCCATTCTTCTTGTTCCATTCTTCTTCTTCCGATCTTCTTCTTCGGATCTTCTTTTTCCATTCTTCTTGTTCCATTCTTCTTCTTCCGATCTTTTTCTTCCATTCTTCTTCTTCCGATCTTCATCTTCCATTCTTCTTCTTCCGATCTTCTTCTTCCATACTTCTTCTTCCGATCTTCTTCTTCCATTCTTCTTCTTCCAATCTTTTTCTTCCATTCTTCTTCTTCCGATCTTCTTCTTCCATTCTTCTTGTTCCATTCTTCTTCTTCCGATCTTCTTCTTCCATTCTTCTTCTTCCGATCTTCTTCTTCCATTCTTCTTCTTCCGATCTTCTTCTTCCATTCTTCTTCTTCCATTCTTCTTCTTCCGATCTTCTTCTTCCATTCTTCTTCTTCCGATCTTCTTCTTCCATTCTTCTTGTTCCATTCTTCTTCTTCCGATCTTCTTCTACCAATTTTCTTCTTCCGATCTTCTTCCTCGATTGTTCTTCTTCCCTTCTTCTTCTTCCATTCTTCTACTTCCGATCTTCTTCTTCCATTCTTCTTCTTCCGATGTTCTTCTTCCATTCTTCTTCTTGTAATATTCTTCTTTCGATGTTCTTATTCCATTCTTCTTCTTCTCATCTTCTTCTTCCGATCTTCTTCTTCTGATCTTCTCCTTCCCTTTTTCTTCTTCTGATCTTCTTCTTCCATTCTTCTTCTTCTTCCGATCTTCTTCTTCCATTATTCTTCTTCCGATCTTTTTCCGATCTTCTTCTTCCATTCGTCTTCTTCCGATCTTCTTCTTATGTTCTTCTTCTTTCGAACTTCTTCTTCCGTTCCTCTTCTTCCCTTCTTCTTCTTCCGATCTTCTTTTTCATTCTTCTTCTTCCATTCTTCTTCTTCCGATCTTCTTCTACCATTTTTCTTCTTCCGATCTTCTTCTTCCATTCTTCTTCTTCTTCCGATCTTCTTCTTCCATTCTTCTTCTTCTAATCTTCTTCCATTCTTATTCTTATGATCTTCTTCTTCCATTCTTGTTCTTCCGATCTTCTTCTTCCAATCTTCTTCCGATCTTCTTCTTCCATTCCTCTTCTTCCGATCTTCTTCTTCCGTTCTTCTTCTTCCGATCTTCTTCTTCCATTCTTCTTCTTGCAATCTTCTTCTTCTATTCTTCTTCTTCTGATCCTCTTCTTCCATTCTTCCTCTTCCGATCCTCTTCTTCCATTCTTCTTCTTCCATGCTTCTTCTTCCATTCTTGTTCTTCCGATCTTCTTCTTCCATTCTGATCTGGCCGGTCATCGGTAGTTGATGACGTCAGCAGCAGATGACCACGTGGACCATTCACAGGGTGATACGTGGAATAAGATAGCAGGTGAATCGGGGAGGAGATCACTCAGAACGATGATCGGTGGTCAGTTGCTAAGTGACCACCACCAGCAGATCAGTTCCTAGATGAGCGCCTGGAAGGAGAGCGCGAGAAGTAAAGAAGCACAGATCAATCATCGGGGTTTCTTGTTAACGCGCAGTTAAGCTGGGACCTAGGCTCCCAGCGAGAGCGTTACACAAGAAGCACTGATCCGTCATCGGTGCATGGTCATCGGGGTTTCTTGTTAACACGCAGTTAAGCTGGGACCCAGGCTCCCAGCGAGAGCGTTATGTAAGAAGCACTGATCTGTCATCGGTGCATGGTCATCGGGGTTTCTTGTTAACACGCTGTTAAGCTGGGACCCAGGCTCCCAGCGAGAGCGTTATGCATGCACCTCGCATGATTCCAAACCAGAAGAAGGAGAGCTGCTCGCCAGTAGGGTCGTGCATGAGGATGGCATAAGAGAGCTAGTAAGCTGGTCAGTCATCAGTGACTCTCTTAACCCATTACGTGCATGGCACTGTGCAGTGAGACCACGCATGCAGGATGCAGCGCCTGGTGAGTGTTGTAGTGGCCAGACCTCGGACGTCGGCCAAGAGCTGAGAGGTCGGCACATGAGAGGTCGGTCTGGTGGGCCCAATAGGACATGGAGGACTGATGACGTCACCGAGCCACGTCAGCTGGGTCCTACAGTGTGGGCCAGAGCTATGTGGGGGTGATACCACAGACGTGGAGCAGTGGGTGGATGAGCCCTCAGTAGGGTCGATCACCAGAGCGAGGCAATGTGTCCTCGTCACACAACAGGACGATGAGAGACACATCGGTCATCGGTCAGGATGAGAGACACATCGGTCGATAGGGTGTGACAAGGTGACATCGGCCAGGGTGATTTGAACAATGTGACCAGAACAGTTGAGATTGATTCCCCGAAGGGACCAGTGATCAGTAAAGTGCCCAGAGCCAGGGAGAGAGGCCTTAGTCACGAAACGTCCATGCATGAGGTGGGGGAAGCACAGCTACGTACAAAGCCTTGAGGGGTAGAGAACCCATCAAGATTAGAGTTTCCCAATGAGGTTGCCTGCATGGCACGCGGACCGTGAAGGCGTTCCCAAGGCAGTTGGCGCCAGTGATTAGGTGGGGCAGGTAGGCACAGAAATTGAGGGTATACAGAGGTAACCACGTGGCCTTCCCTGTCAGATTTTGCACTCAAGTAAAGGAAGCCTGCACGCAAGATTGCCCTCAGAGTGGGTGATGGCAGCACAGGAGTAATCGAGTGAGCCCTAGAGGTAGCCAGTAAACACTAAGACTACATAAGGGGCAGAGAACACTCAACAGAGGTACGCAATATGCAATACGTGATTTCAAAATAGAAATTTCACTAAGAGATATTTGGTGTTCCTGTTGCCTGACTTGAGCGTCGGAGCTAAAACAGCCGCTAAAGGCGCCGTCTGCGTAGTTTTGCAGGCATCGTTTGGAGTTCCAAAGAAGGTTCTTGGAGCATTTTTGTAGAACACGCAGTTGCAGAAGGCTAGACGAAGGAGTGACGAGGCATACCCTCCACGTTCGAGTCACCGGCGGGATCACATTCTTCTTCTTCCATGCTTCTTCCATTCTTCTTCTTCCGATCTTCTTCTTCCATTCTTCATCTTCCCTTCTTCTTCTTCCGATCTTTTTCTTCCATTCTTCTTCTTCCATTCTTCTTCTTCCGATCTTCTTGTTCCATTCTTTTTCTTCCGATCTTCTTCTTCCACTCTTCTTCTTCCGATCTTCTTCTTACATTCTTCTTCTTCCGATCTTCTTCTTTCATTCTTCTTCTTCCATTCTTCTTCTTCTAATCTTCTTCTTCCATTCTTCTTCTTCCGATCTTCTTCTTCCATTCTTCTTCTTACATTCTTCTTCTTTCGATCTTCTTCTTCCATTCTTCTTCTTCCGATTTTCTTCTTCTATTCTTCTTCTTCCGATCTTCTTCTTCCGATTTTCTTCTTCTATTCTTCTTCTTCTGATCTTCTTCTTCCAATTTTCTTCTTCCATTCTTCTTCTTCCAATTGTAACATCCCGCCAAATTCTTTTCATAATTATAAAATGAAATAAAGGTAAAACAATAATATCGAAGTGAACATATGTATATATATATATATAATGAAATTTCTCCTCACAGGGAGTTTAATACATATCCGGTCAGTTTTCCAAAACTTAAACAAAATACAGCAAAATAGAAAAAAACAGGCGATCTCCTAACAGAAAAAGGCGATCTCCTATCAGAAAACAGAAAAAGGGTGATCGCCTAACAGAAACAGAAACAGGCGATCTCCTTCCGGCGACCACTTACCGAGGAGCTCTACTTCCTGCAACATCATCTGTTCCCGTGTAAATTATACACGATCATCACAGGTTTAAGAAAAAGCCAAACACAACACCAAAAAACACAGGGTAAGCTAGATATTTGAAAGAGAATTTAGATATGAAACTTTAAAATCAAGATAAAACAAATTTAAGAAACCCACGTAAAAACCATCAACTTTCTCATTCCCTTCACATGACCATCAAGTAATCACATATTTCACAATTCCTCAAGAGTCGTTCAATTCACATAATTCATCAAGTGTCTATCAATTTCAATGTTTCTCATTTCTCACGTCAGACTTCCACTGACTCATCACACAAGACACTTGACACTACTTCCGGAAGACACGTGCATTGACTAGACTCAGAGATCTGCACCTGTCATACTACACTGCTGTAAAGTTTCCACAGCTATGCGCATCAACATAATCTCAATCTCAATCTCATCACTCTCCTAGTATGACAGGGTGAATCCACACAACAGGTCAAGTAGTTATCTTTCAAACAACTTACCCATACGTATGAACCTCCATCGACTCTCAACGCCTGAATAACTTCATCTATATGATTTCATTATCTTAGGAGAGTCAGGATATCTCATTATAGAAATCACCGATCAATGCACATCCTACACGATCTTACACGGTATTTTCTTTCCTGAAAATACTATGCCTTGATCCCACATTCACAACATTCAACACATCATATAACACTTAAATGAACGATTCCAATCACAGCAACAATCATTCCAAGGTTCAGATTTTCGAATATCACATTTCAATCTCAAACATTTTCAAACGACACTAAAACAGGGGGGTTCGAAATCAACATTTAAAACCGGCGATCACGTCGCCCCACACATAAAAACAGAGCATCGTGAAAAGGAATATGAAAACCGACGACCACGTCGCCCTCACTTCAGAACCTACTCGCCTAACGTTTTTATAAATGAAAATGCTAGCTTCCCTTACCTGGACTTGCGCAAAACACCAAGAGCTCTAAAACCCACCGAAGCTTAAAGATGCCTTAACTCTGTTCTAGCGTCCTGACGGAAAATTCGCAGAGAACTCCCCAGGTATCCGAAGGCAGTCGTCGGTCGTCGCACTGGTGCTTGAGGATGTCTGAATCGTAGCGCGAAGGAGAGAAAAGAGAAGGATGAAGGTGAACTCACTCTGTCACTCTTGAACCACAGCAACGTTCTCCTTCTCAGAAGTGAGTTTTTGAATCTAAACCAACTTGTCCACAAAAGCCGCTGCCACCACCCACTCTGCAGGCAAGCTTGCGTGCACGCTTCCCTGAACAGTACGACCACGCGTGCCTCTGCGCATGCCAACACTCTGATGTCACTATTCTGAACCACCTTTTTTGTCTACGTGTCGCGCGTGCAGGACGTTTCATGCTGGGAGCCTGGGTCCCACCTTATCTGTGTGAAACTCGACATCGCGCAATAACCTTCCACCGATGACCGCTCGCGCGATGACTATCCACCGATGTCTCATCCTGGCGGACGACCGATGTCTCTCCCTGGGAGACGACCGATGTCTCGCCCTGGCGATGACCGCATGCCTCACGCCCTGGCGATGCCCGCAAGTCTCACGCCCTGGCGATGCCCGCATGCCTCGCGCCCTGGCGATGCCTATAACATCCCTCCAAAACCTTTTCCTATTTATATAATAGAATAAAGCGTAGATATTAAATTTATAAAATCAACATATGTATTAGATATTGAAAATACATCATCCCGTACATCGTATTCAAAAAGAGACGTCCCTCTCATAGGGTTTTAATACATTCCATCAATTGTTTCGAAATAAAAACCAAATACAGCATGAAAAGGACAGAACAGGCGATCTCCTATCAGAAGACCCAAAACAGCCGATCTTCTATCCGAATAGAAAACAGGCGATCACCACGTAGAGACAGAAACAGGCGATCTCCTCCCGGCGACCACTCACTGAGGAGATCTACTCCCTGGAAGATCATCTGCTCCCGTGTAAAATACACGATCATCACAGTTTTAAGAGAAAACAGCCACATAACAATACAAAGGGTAAGCTAGATATTTTTAAACTTTAAATTATGAACTGGACAACCAACATAGATCAGCCTTTTTAAACATTCACAAAAGTCCATCACTTTCTCATTCATATCACACAGCCATCAAGAAATCACATATTTCACAATATTCTCAAGAGTCGTTCTATTTCACATAATGTATCAAGTGTCTATCAATTTCAATGTTCCTCATTTCACACGTCAGACTTCTACTGACTCATCACACAAGACACTTGACACTACTTCCGAAAGACTCGTGTGTTGAACTTAGCATCCAGAGACATGCACCTGTCATACTACATTTGCTGTAATGTTTCCACAGCCATGCGCATCAACACAATCTCGATCTCAATTTCATCACTCTCACAGTATGACAGGGTTAATCCATATAACAGGCCGAGCTCGTTCTTTTTCACACGACTCACCCATTCATATGAACCTCCTTCGACTCTCACCAACTGAATAACTTCCTCTATGTGATTCCATTATCTCAGCAGAGTCAGGATCGCCTCATTCACAGGATACTCACAGATGAATACACTTCATAACCAAATCTCAACACGGTATTTCCTTTCCTGAAAATACTATGCTTTGATCACTCTTTCACATTCATCCAATGCATCATTCAACACGTAAAAGCACAATACCATCATATAACATTTTGAATCTTTTCTCAAAAAATCCCAATCACAGTAACAAGCATACCACCGATCAGGTTTTCGAATAGCATATACATTTTTCATTTCAATCTCTACAAGTTCAAAGCGACATTAAACAGGGGAGTTCGAAAAACAACGCCAAAACCGGCGATCACGTCCAAAACAGGGGATTTCGAAATCTGTATTTAAAACCGGCGATCACGTCGCCCAAACACATAAGAACAGAACATCATGAAAAAGGGGTTTAAAACCGGCGACCACGTTGCCCAAACACATAGAACAGAGTATCACGAAAAAGAATATGAAACCGGCGACCACGTCGCCCTCACTTCAGAAACAGCTAATCTACGGCTTTTATTGAAAATAAAGCTAGCTTCCCTTACCTGGACTTGCGCAAAACACCAAGAGCTCCAAAACCCACCGAGCTTAAAGGATGCCTTGGCTCTGTTTTAGCGTCTGGTTTGTAGAACTTGCAGAGAACCTCCCAGGTGCTCCAAGGGTAGTCGTCGCTCGTCGCACTGGTGCTTGAGGATGCCTGAATCGTAGCGCGAAGGAGAGAAAAGAGAGAGATGAAGATGCACTCACTCTTTCACTCTTGAGTCACTGCAACGTTCTTTGCCTCCTCGCAGTGGGTTTTTGAATCCAAGCCTACTTGTCCACGCATGCTGCTGCCACCACCCCCTCTGCAAGAAAGCCAGAGTGTACGTTTCACTGAATAGTACGGCCACGGTTGTCTCTTGCGCATGCCAACCACTTCCCTGAACAGTACGACCGCGAGTGTCTCTTGCGCATGCCAACTTTCTGATGTCACTATTCTGAACCACCCTTTTTGTCTACGTGTCGCGCGTGCAGTACGTCTGGTGCTGCGAGCCTGGGTCCCACCTTATCTGCGTGAAACTCGACATCGCGCGATAACCTTCCATCGATGACCGCTCGCGCGATGACTATCCACCGAGGCCTCATCCTGGAGGACGACCGATGTCTCTCCCTGGGAGACGACCGATGTGTCTCCCATACCGGCGATGGCTGATGTGCCTCATCCCGGTGATGACTGATTCCTCACACTGGCAGACAACCGATGTCTCACCCTGGCAGACCACCGATGTCTCTCCCTGGCAGACCACCGATGTCTCTCCCATCCTGGTTGATGACCGATGTTCCTCTCAGGCTGTTGGCGATCTCTTATCGCCCTTGTGTGTGACGAGAACACATCGCCTTACTCTGGTCACCGATGTCACATCGTCACACCTTGCTGAAGGTTCATCCTCCCATTATGTTACGTCCAAGGTATCACCTCCAGATGACTTGGTGACGTCGGTAGCTTCACATTTCCAAGAGTAGATCAGCAATACTCCTCGTGCTCCCATGCATGCAACACTAAGGATGACTTCTTATGCTCAAGCATAGAGCTTTGCATGCACAGCGTATCTACGGCTTAACCCACACCTTGATACGTGTGGTTTTGTGGAACCCACTCTGGTTGATCCAGTATCTAGACCACATACTACGTGCACTCCCGTCGATCACGTACGCCATAGGCGATTAGCGGTCATGTCTCCTCTAGGCGACAGGCGATTATGTGCCAGAGAAGTCGGAGATCGCCTCCGTCTTCAATAACGGCAATCTCGTAGGAGACTTCTTAGCTACACTTTTCTTCCTTTACTCTTCTTGATCCACATGTCTTCCTCGAGCACATCCACGTGATTACCTCACGATAAAGTCATCGCACCTGACTACTTGGTTGATACAATGGTCAGCCGACCGACCTCGACCAGCTGACCCCAGACCTTGGGCGACGTCCGAGGTCCGACTACTACGAAACTTCATTTACCAGCTCTTTGTATTTTAAATAATAACATCCTCTGAAATTATTTAAATATAATACTTTTATTCCAATTAAAGTTTCTAGGTCCTTACAATGCCCGCATGCCTCGTGCCCTGGCGATGCCCGCATGCCTCGCGCCCTGGCGATGCCCGCATGCCTCACGCCCGGCGATGCCCGACGACACATCGCCACGCCTTGTTGAAGGTTCTTCATCCCACTACGTTACGTCCAAGGTATCATCTCCACATGACTTGGTGACGTCGGTAGTTTCACATTTCCAAGAGTAGATCAGCACTACTCCTCGTGCGCCCATGCATGCAACACTAAGGACGATTTCTTATGCTCAAGCATAGAGCTTCGCATGCACAGCGTATCTAAGGCTTAACCCACACCTTGATACGCGTGGTTTTTGGAACCCACTATGGTTGATCCAGTATCCTGACTACATAGTGAGTGCACTTTCGACGATCATGTGCACCATAGGCGATTGGCGATCATGTGTAATCTAGGCGACAGGCGATTATGTACTAACCAGGAGATCTCATAGTCTTCTAAGCTACACTTTCCTTCCTTTTTATTTTAAATAAAAACATACTTAGAATTCATTTAAAATATATTCCTTTTATTCCAATTTAATTTTACAGGTCCTTACATTCTCCCCAACAAGAAAAATTTTCGTCCTCGAAAATTGAATTACAAGGGAAAGAGGTATGGATAGGCTTCTCTCATGGGTTCTTCTAACTCCCAAGTTGAATCACCCGATCTCTCATCCCACACCACTTTCACCATGTTGATGGTCTTGCCTCTGAGCTGTTTACTTTGCCGATCGTCAATCCTAACTGGTTTTGCTTCAAAGGACAAGTCATCCCTGATCTGCACATCGTCCACTTCCAGCACATGACTAGGGTCTGCCATGTACTTCCTCAGCTGTGATACGTGAAAGACATTATGCAGATTCGCTAAATGGGGAGGTAGGGCGATCTCATAAGCCACTGGACCAATCCTCCTTAAGATCTGATATGGTCCCACGAACTTAGGGGACAACTTCTTTGATCTGATCGCCCGTCCTACACCCTTGGTTGGTGTCACTCTCATGAACACATGGTCTCTAGCAGCAAACTCCAAAGGTTTTCTCCTCTGATCTGCATAGGATTTCTGCCTACTTTGAGATGCTCTCATTCTGTCTTTTATCTGATGCACCTTCTCGGTCGTCTGCTGAATCAACTCTGGTCCAACCAATACTGTTTCGCCCTCCTGGTACCAGCACAATGGAGTTCTGCATTTCCTTCCATACAGGGCTTCGTATGGCGCCATCCCTATGCTGGAGTGATAACTGTTATTATAAGTAAACTCCACCAGCGGCAACACCTCATCCCAACTTCCCGATTGATCCAAGACACACGTCCTCAGCAGATCTTCCAAGGACTGGATCGTTCTCTCTGACTGTCCATCTGTTTGAGGATGATATGCCGAGCTCATTCTCAACTTAGTCCCCAAGCAACCTTGTAAGGTCTGCCAAAACCGTGAAGTGAACCTGGGATCTCTATTCGAAACAATGCTGGAAGGCACTCCATGCAACCTCACTATTTCTTTGATGTACAACTGTGCCAACTTGGCCATGGGCATTTTCAAAATCACTGGAAGAAAGTGGGCACTCTTCGTCAGCCGATCTACTATGACCCAGATTGCATCATGACCCTTTACCGATCTGGGTAAATGGGTAACAAAATCCATGGCAATGCTGTCCCATTTCCACTCAGGGATATCCAGTTGCTGTAACAACCCGCCAGGTCTTTGATGCTTTATCTTCGCCTTCTGACATGTTAAGCAGGTTGTAACATACTGGGCGATGTCTTTCTTCATGCCCGACCACCAAAATGACTCCTTCAAGTCATGGTACATCTTGTTCATGCCTGGATGTAGGCTAAGGCGACTCTTGTGACCTTCCTCTAGGATCATCTTCTTCAACTCTTCATTTGCAGGTTGCAAATTCTGCCATTAAATCTCAAGATCCCATCATCGCCCATCACAAATTCTCTAGCCTGGTCGGTCCCTAGTGACTCCACAGTACGCTTCAGACTAGGGTCCTCCAACTGCTTATCCTTTATGACTCCAAGGAAGTCATTAGTTATAGCCAGCTTACTACAACTAATGTGATTTACATGAAATTCTACCCCAAGGTTTAAGTCTCTGAATTGCTCGATCAGTTTCTGCTCTTCCATCATCATGGTGGCTACTTGTATTGATTTTCTACTCAAAGCATCTGCCACTACATTGGCCTTCCCTGGATGATACATGAGTTGAAAATCATAGTCCTTTAGAAACTCCATCCACCTTCTTTGTCTCATGTTTAGTTCCTTCTGATCAAACAGGTATTTCAGGCTCTTATGGTCACTGATCACCTGGAACCGAGCTCCATATAAATAGTGCCTCCAAATCTTCAAGGCAAACACCACAGCCGCCAACTCCAAATCATGAGTAGGATAGTTCCTCTCATGAACCTTGAGTTGCCTTGAAGCATATGCAACCACTCTTTTCTCTTGCATCAAAACACATCCCAAACCCTGATGTGAAGCATCACAGTAGACATCAAAAGGTCTTCCTACATCTGGGATCACCAGCACTGGAGCACTAGTCAACCTTTCCTTTAGTTCCATGAAGCTCTGCTCACATCGGTCGGTCCAAGCAAAAGGTTGATCCTTGCGGGTCAACTGTGTTAAAGGAGCCACTACCTTGGAAAAGTCCTCAATAAACCTCCGATAGTAGCCAGCTAAACCCACAAAGCTCCTTATCTCAGTGACTGTCTTAGGACGTTCCCACTGCAGCACTGCCTCTACCTTGGCTGGATCCACGAGATCCCCCGAGCAGATATCACGTGTCCTAAGAAGTTGACTTCCTTCAGCCAGAACTCACACTTAGAGAACTTGGCATAGAGTTGCTTCTCTCTCAGAATCTCCAACACTGTCCTCAGATGTTCTTCATGTTCTTCCTCGGTCCTTGAATAAATGAGTATGTCGTCTATGAAGACTACCACAAACTTATCCAAGAAAGGGCGAAAAGTCCTATTCATGTAGTCCATGAACAGAGCTGGAGCATTTGTTACTCCAAACGGCATCACCACATACTCGTAGTGCCCATAACGAGACCTAAATGCTGTTTTTTGAACATCTTCAGCTTTTACCAAGATTTGGTGGTACCCCGATCTCAGATCAATCTTTGAGAACACCGAGGCCCCATGTATTTGATCCATCAAATCATCAATTCTAGGTAGGGGGTACTTGTTCTTGATGGTTAACTTGTTCAACTGCCTGTAATCTATACACAGCCGAGACCCTCCATCCTTTTTCTTAACTAGGAGCACTGGAGCCCCCCATGGAGATACACTAGGTCTGATGAATTGTTTTTCTAACAACTCTTCCACTTGCTTCTTTAATTCTGCCAACTCGGCTGGAGCCATCCTGTAAGGTGCCATTGACACTGATCCAGCTCCAGGTACCAAATCAATAGAGAATTCCACTTCCCTCTTAGTAGGTAATCCAGGTACTTCTTCTGGAAATACATCCATGAAATCTTTCACCACATGTATCCTGCTTACGTCCCTTTCATTCTTCACCTCCAACCGAGCTAGTGTAACATCCCGCCAAAATACTATTCATGTTTATATAATGAAAATAAGGGTAACAAATAGATTGAAGTGAACAAAATATTATATATATGAAATGTAGTTTCTCCTCACAGGGAGTTTAATACAAATTCGGTCAAATTTTCCAGAAACATAAACAAAATACAGTAAAAAAAACAAAGCAGGCGATCTCCTATCGGAAGAGACCGATCTCCTATCGGAAGAGGCTGATCTCCTATCAGAGGACCCAAAACAGTCGATCTGCTACCAGAACAGAAATCAGGCGATCTCCTTCCGGCGACCACTCACTAAGGAGCTCTACTTCCTGGAAAATCATCTGCTCCCGTGTAAAATACACGATCATCACAGTTTTAAGAGAAAACAGCCAGAGAACAATACAAAGGGTAAGCTAGATATTTTTAAACTTTACATTTTAAACTGGACAACCAACGTAGATCAGCCTTTTTAAACATTCACAAGGGTCCATCACTTTCTCATTCATATCACACAGCCATCAAGAAATCACATGTTTCACAATATTTTCAAGAGTCGTTCTATTCACATAATGCACCAAGTGTCTATCAATTCAATGTTTCTCATTTCTCACGTCAGACTTCCACTGACTCATCACACAAGACACTTGACACTACTTCCGGAAGACTCATGCATTGACTAGACTCATAGATTCGCACCTGTCATACTGCCCACTGTGAAATCACACACATTCACAGGGTCGCCGTGAAATCACACACATTCACAAGCGTATAAATGAATCTCAATATCATCACTATCCTAGCATGACAGGGTTAATCCACACAACAGGTCGAGCTCGTTCTCTTTCAAACAACTCACCCATACGTATGAACCTCCTTCGACTCTCAACGCCCGAATAACTTCATCTATATGATTCCATTATATCAGGAGAGTCAGGATATCATAACGAATCACCGGTCAATGCACATCCTACACGATCTTACACGGTATTTTCTTTCCTGAAAATACTATGCCTTGATCTCACATTCACAACATTCAACACATCATGCCACACTTAAATGAATGATTTCAATCGCAGCAAAACTCACTCCAAGGTTCTTATTTTCGAATATCTCATTTAAATCTCATACCGTTTCAAAGCAACATCAAAAACAGGGAGTTCGTAAACAACGCCAAAACCGGCGATCTAGTTCAAAAACAGGGTATTTCGAAGTCTGCATTTAAAACCGGCGACCACGTCGCCCAAACACATAGCACAGAGCATTTTACAAAGATGAAAACGAAAACCGGCGACCACGTCGCCCTCACTTCAGAAATAGCGAAACTATGGCTTGTATTGAAAATGAAGTCTAGCTTCCCTTACCTGGACTTGCGTAAAAATACCGCGAGCTCAAAACCCACCGAGCCTGAAGGATGCCTTAGCTCTGTTTTCAGCGCCTAGTCTGTAGAACTTGCAGAGAACCTCTTAGGTGCTCTAAGGGCAACGTCGCTTGTCGCACTGATGCTGGAGGTTGCCTGAGTCTCAACGCAAGGAAGGGAAGAAGGGAGGGAGGAAGTTTGCACTCACTCTAACACTCTTGAGTCTGTAACGCTCTTTGCCTTCCCGCAGTGGCTTTTGAATCCCAACTTACCTGTCCACGCATGCTGCTGCTGCCACCCCTTCTGCAGGAAAGCCTGAGAACCACTGCCCTGAACAGTACGACCACTGTTGTCTCTGGTGCATGCCAACCACTGCTCTGAACAGTACTACCACTGTTGTCGCTTGTGCATGCCAACCACTGCTCTGAACAGTACGACCGCGAGTGTCTCCTGCGCATGCCAACATTCTGATGTCACCACTCTAAACCACCCTTTTTGTCTACGTGGCGCGTGTGCAGGACGTTTCATGCTGGGAGTCTGGGTCCCACTTTACTCTGTGTGAAACTCGACGTCGTGCGATAACTTTCCACCGCTGACTCATCCTGGCGAACGACCGATGTCTCCTTCGCCCTGGAAGACGACCGATGTCTCCTTCGCCCTGGAAGACGACCGATGTCTTCCACTGGCGACGCCCTCATAACTCTCGCGTCCTGGCTACGTCCACATGCATCGCGCCCTGGCGATGCCCGCATGCCTCTCGCGCCTTGGCCACGTCCACATGCCTCGCGCCCTGGCAATGCCCGCATGCCTCTCGCGCCTTGGCCATGTCCACATGCCTCGCGCCCTGGCAATGCCCGCATGCCTCGCGCCCTGGCAATGCCCGCATGCCTCGCGCCCTGGCAATGCCCGCATGCCTCGCGCCCGCGCGATGCCTGCATGCCTCGCGCCCGCGCGATGCCTGCATGCCTCGCGCCCTGGCGCTCATGTGTAGCAGGCGACCGGCGATCATGTACTACTAGGCGATCTCATAGAGTTCCAAACTACACTTTCCTTCCTTTTTATTTTAAATAAACATATACTTAGAATTCATTTAAAATATACCCTTTTATTCCCATCCAAAAGTACAGGTCCTTACAGCTAGGATCACGAAGCACCTCGCCCCTTTTTCCAACTCCGACCACCCATGCTGAGCAGATATTACATCTGACTCTTGGAGGTCTGGAAACGCTATTTTCTGACTACCGCAGTCTATGAGAACGTGATTGGCAGATAGCCAATCCATTCCCAGGATAACATCCAGGTCCTGAAGAGGTAGGCAGATCAAGTTTACTTTGAACCTGCGTCCCTCTACTATCACTGGACATTCAGGGCAAACTGTAGAGGTCAACACCTGTCCTGACGCAGGTGTAGAGACCAACAGTTCAAACGGTAACTTCTTCACTAGAAGGCCCAACTCGGCTACACACAGGCTTGACACAAAGGAGTGTGTCGCTCCAGAATCAAACAAGGCTTTTACACCTCTACCAGCTATAAAACAAACACCTTGCACTAGGTTACCTGACTGAGACGCTTCTGCTCCTGTCATGGCAAACACCCTCCCTGCTGCTTGAGGTCTACTGCCTCCATTCCTCAACTGCTGAGGACCAACGGGTTGAGTCATCCTATTCTGGGTAGGACAATCTCTAGCAATGTGTCCCGTCTTTTGACATGCAAAACACCTTCTCTCCGAAGCCTTCCTGGGGCACACTTTGGGCGTGTGTGGTCCACCACAATGGAAACACCTGGGTTTCCAAGGTTGTTGCTGCTGAAATTGGGATGACGCTGCTCCTGCGCGATGTGGTGGAGGTCTCGCATAGGGCTTGCTTTGTGGGTGCTGCACCTTGGCCTTCCCACTGGAAGAACCCCCTGGGTGTGACCTGATCACCCGAGAATCACCCTTTTCCAGGATCTCCACCATCTTCGCCTTCTCTACTAAGGCGTGAAATTCCCTGATGCACATCGGGGCTATGGTCCTCTTCAGCCCATGCTTCAGTCCCTCTTCAAACTTCCTACACCTCCAAGCCTCAGAGGTCGCCTGGGTATAGAATCGGGCGAGGTACTCAAACCGAGCAGCATAAGCATTCACTAACATCTCCCCCTGCTCCAATCTGAGGAATTCTGCTTCCTTCGCAAACTTTGCACTATCTAGGAAGTATTTTTCCAGAAACCTCACCCTGAAGCTCTCCCAGTCTAACACTTCAACTCTGGCTTCCATCATCTGCTGAGCTCCCATCCACCAGAACTCGGCTTCTCCAGATAGCAGATAGGTGGCGAACACCAATTTCTTCTCTTCAGGGCAGGAGGTCGCCCTAAATATTTTCTCCAACTCCCTGACCCACTGATCTGCTTGATCAGGGGTAGCATTCCCACTGAAATTGGGTGGGTTGTGCCTCATGAACTCGGTCAGTCCCATCTGTTCCTGAGGCTGACCGACGTGGGAATTTGTTTCAGCCGACCGAGCAGTTTCCCAATGGTGCATTGCAGCTTGATGATTCTGAGCCATTGCTGCATTTTGTTGTTGGATGGCAGTTGCCATCATCTCAATAGCCTTGGCAATCTGGCTCATTTCCGAAGAAGGTTGGGGAGGGGTAGGAGGTCTACGTGCCATCTTCTTCGTTTCAGATTTTGAAACTATTGGTTTCTATATTCCCTACAACTACAAGAATGAGATCTATAAGAAATCAATTCATTCAAGAGGTAACCTCTAGACCTTAGAAAGGTCAGCATCTCAAAGTCATTAAGAATTTGAGTTCATCAACAGAATCATAATACTTATAACCTCAAGCAAAACACCAGAACAGCTACTGGTATAAAACCATCAATCCAAACAACCACTTTCAATCAATTACAAAAACACCCAATAAAATGAAATAAATCACACCAGAATTCAATGTATGCTAAACATCAAACCTTTGGAATTAAGATTGAGAATCATCTCGATCCAGTTATGAGTGTGCACCCTCACTACTTTATCAAGATCCTCTCATTCTTAATACTAAGATTTTCAGTTAGGGCATATATTCGCTAAAGCACACATAAAATTTCAATACAAAAACGTTTGAAAACCTTTCACTATATTTGTTATTTAAAACTCAAATAAATTTTATGAGCAGAAGAAACACAATGGATCCACAGCCCTTAGGTCATCCTAAGGACGAACTGCTCTGATACCATTAATGTAACATCCCGCCAAATTCTTTTCATAATTATAAAATGAAATAAAGGTAAAACAATAATATCGAAGTGAACATATGTATATATATATATAATGAAATTTCTCCTCACAGGGAGTTTAATACATATCCGGTCAGTTTTCCAAAACTTAAACAAAATACAGCAAAATAGAAAAAAACAGACGATCTCCTAACAGAAAAAGGCGATCTCCTATCAGAAAACAGAAAAAGGGTGATCGCCTAACAGAAACATAAACAGGCGATCTCCTTCCGGCGACCACTCACTGAGGAGCTCTACTTCCTGCAACATCATCTGCTCCCGTGTAAATTATACACGATCATCACAGGTTTAAGAAAAAGCCAAACACAACACCAAAAAACACAGTGTAAGCTAGATATTTGAAAGAGAATTTAGATATGAAACTTTAAAATCAAGATAAAACAAATTTAAGACACCCACGTAAAAACCATCAACTTTCTCATTCCCTTCACATGACCATCAAGTAATCACATATTTCACAATTCCTCAAGAGTCGTTCAATTCACATAATTCATCAAGTGTCTATCAATTTCAATGTTTCTCATTTCTCACGTCAGACTTCCACTGACTCATCACACAAGACACTTGACACTACTTCCGGAAAACACGTGCATTGACTAGACTCAGAGATCTGCACCTGTCATACTACACTGCTGTAAAGTTTCCACAGCTATGCGCATCAACATAATCTCAATCTCAATCTCATCACTCTCCTAGTATGACAGGGTGAATCCACACAACAGGTCAAGTAGTTATCTTTCAAACAACTTACCCATACGTATGAACCTCCATCGACTCTCAACGCCTGAATAACTTCATCTATATGATTTCATTATCTCAGGAGAGTCAGGATATCTCATTATAGAAATCACCGATCAATGCACATCCTACACGATCTTACACGGTATTTTCTTTCCTGAAAATACTATGCCTTGATCCCACATTCACAACATTCAACACATCATATAACACTTAAATGAACGATTCCAATCACAGCAACAATCATTCCAAGGTTCAGATTTTTGAATATCACATTTCAATCTCAAACATTTTCAAACGACACTAAAACAGGGGGGTTCGAAATCAACATTTAAAACCAGCGATCACGTCGCCCCACACATAAAAACAGAGCATCGTGAAAAGGAATATGAAAACCGGCGACCACGTCACCCTCACTTCAGAACCTACTCGCCTAACGTTTTTATAAATGAAAATGCTAGCTTCCCTTACCTGGACTTGCGCAAAACACCAAGAGCTCTAAAACCCACCGAAGCTTAAAGATGCCTTAACTCTGTTCTAGCATCCTGACGGAAAACTCGCAGAGAACTCCCCAGGTATCTGAAGGCAGTCGTCGCTCGTCGCACTGGTGCTTGAGGATGTCTGAATCGTAGCGCGAAGGAGAGAAAAGAGAAGGATGAAGGTGAACTCACTCTGTCACTCTTGAACCACAACAACGTTCTCCCTCTCAGAAGTGAGTTTTTGAATCTAAACCAACTTGTCCACAAAAGCCGCTGCCACCACCCACTCTGCAGGGAAGCTTGCGTGCACGCTTCCCTGAACAGTACGACCACGCGTGCCTCTGCGCATGCCAACACTCTGATGTCACTATTCTGAACCACCTTTTTTGTCTACGTGTCACGCGTGCAGGACGTTTCATGCTGGGAGCCTGGGTCCCACCTTATCTGTGTGAAACTCGACATCGCGTGATAACCTTCCACCGATGACCACTCGCGCGATATTCTTCTTCCATTCTTCTTCTTCCAATCTTGTTCCGATCTTCTTTTTCCATTCTTCTTCTTCCGATCTTCTTCTTCCATTCTTCTTCTACCGATCTTCTTCTACCGATGTTCTTCTTCTATTCTTCTTCTTCCATTCTTCTTCCATTCTTCTTCTTCCAATCTTCTTCTTCCTTTCTTCTTCGTCCGATCTTCTTCTTCCATTCTTCTTCTTCCATTATTTCTTCTGTTCTTCTTCATTCATTCTTCATTTTCCGATCTTCCCCTTCCATTCTTCTTCTTCCGATCTTCTCCTTCCAATCTTCTTCTTCCGATCTTGTCCTTCCATTCTTCTTCTTCCATTCTTCTTCTTCCATTCATCTTCTTCCATTCTTCTTCCGATCTTCTTCCTCCATTCTTTTTCTGCTGATCTTCTTCTTCCATTCTTCTTCTACGGATCTTCTTCCTCAAATCTTCTTCTTCCATTCTTCTTCCTCCGATTTTCTTCTTCCATTCTTCTTCTTCCATTGCTCTTCTTTCGATCTTCTTCTTCCATTCTTCTTCTTCCATTATTCTTCTTCCGATCTTCTTCTTCCATTCTTCTTCTTCTGATCTTTTTCTTCCATTCTTCTTCTTCTGATCTTCTTTTTCCATTCTTCTTCTTCCGATCTTCTTCTTCCATTCTTCTTCTTCTGATCTTTTTCTTCCATTCTTTTTCTTCCGATCTTCTTCTTCCATTCTTCTTCTTCCGGTCTTCTTCTTCCGATCTTCTTCTTCCATTCTTCTTCTTCCCTTCTTCTTCTTCCCTTCTTTTTCTTCCGATCTTTTTCTTCCATTCTTCTTCTTCCGATCTTCTTATTCCATTCTTCTTCTTCCGATCTTCTTCTTCCATTCTTCTTCTTCCGATCTTCTTCTTCCATTCTTCTTCTTCCGATCTTCTTCTTCCATTCTTCTTCTTTGGATCTTCTTCTTCCATTCTTCTTCTTCCAATCTTCTTCTTCCATTCTTCTTCTTCGGATCTTCTTCTTCCATTCTTCTTCTTCCGATCTTCTTCTTCCATTCCTCTTCTTCCGATCTTCTTCTACCATTCTTCTTCTTCCGATCTTCTTCCGATCTTCTTCTTCCATTCTTCTTCTTCCGATCTTCTTCTTCCATTCTTCTTCTTCCATTTTACTTCTTCCGATCTTCTTTTTCCACTCTTCTTCCCATCTTCTTGTTCAATTCTTTTTCTTCCAATCTTCTTTCGTTCTTCTTTTTCCATTCTTCTGCTCCCAATGTTCTTCCGATCTTCTTCTCCAATTCTTCTTCTTCCATTCCTCTTCTTCCGATCTTCCTCTACCATTCTTCTTCTTCCGATCTTCTTCTTCTATTCTTCTTCTTCCAATCTTCTTCTTCCATTCTTCTTCTTCCAATCTTCCTCTTCCGATCTTCATCTTCCGTTCTTCTTTTTCCAATCTTCTCCCGATCTTCTTCTTCCATTCTTGTTCTTCCGATCCTCTTCTTCCGATCCTCCTCTTCCGATCATTTTCTTCCGATCTTCTTCTTCCATTCTTCTTGTAAGGACCTAGAAACTTTAATGGGAATAAAAGTGTTATATTTAAATAATTTCAGAAAAATGTTATTATTTAAAATACAAAGAGTTGGTAAATGAAGTTTCGTAGTAGCAGACATCGGACGTCGCCCATGATCTGGGGTAAGCTAGTAGAGGTCGGTCGGATGACATGTGGACCAAGGAGAGTAAAGGAGGAAAAGTGTAACTAAGAAGTCTTCTGCAAGATCGTCGTTAGTGAAGACGGAGGCGATCTCCGACTCCTCTGGCACATAATCGCCTATCGCCTAGAGGAGACATGAGCGCCAATCGCCTAGAGTGTACGTGATCGGCGGGAATGCACGTAGTATGTGGTCAAGATACTGGATCAACCAGAGTGGGTTCCAACAACCACGCGTATCAAGGTGTGGGTTAAGCCTTAGATACGCTGTGCATGCGAAGCTCTACGCTTGAGCAAAAGAGATCACCCTTAGTGTTGCATGCATGGGAGCACGAGGAGTGGTGCTGACCTACTCTTGGAAATGTGAAGCTACCGACGTCACCGAGTCATGTGGAGATGATACCTTGGACGTAACATAGTAGAATGAAGAACCTCCAGGAAGGCGCGGCGATGTGTCGTCGGGCATCGCCAGGTGAGAGGCATGCAGGCATCGCCAGGACGCGAGGGGCCTGCGGGCATCGCCAGGGCGCGAGGGGCATGCGGGCATCACCAGGGCGCGAGGCATGCGGGGTTAGTCTTCGCGCGAGAGATCATCGGTGGATTGTCTTCGCGCGAGAGGTCATCGGTGGAGAGTCTTCGCGCGAGAGGTCATCGGTGGAGAGTCTTCGCGCGAGATGTCATCGGTGGATAGTCTTCGCGCGAGATGTCATCGGTGGATAGTCTTCGCGCGAGAGGCCTCAGTGGATAGCCTTCACGCGAGAGGTCATCGGTGGATAGCCTTCGCGCGAGAGGTCATCGGTGGAAGGTTATCGCGCGATGTCGAGCTTCACACAGAGAAAGTGGGACCCAGACTCCCAGCATGAAACGTCCTGCACGCGCGCCACGTAGACAAAAAGGGTGGTTCAGAATAGTGACATCAGAATGTTGGCATGCGCAAGAGACAACAGCGGTCGTACTGTTCAGGGCGGTGGTTGGCATGCAGAAGAGACAACAGTGGTCGTACTGTTCAGGGCAGTGGTTGGCATGCGCAAGAGACAAACATGGTCGTACTTTTCAGAGAAACGTACACTCAGACTTCTCTGCAGAGTGGGTGGTGGCAGCTGCTTTTATGGACAAGCTGGTTTAAGATGCAAAAACCCACTTCTGAGAG
Source organism: Phaseolus lunatus (assembly GCA_013389735.1). NCBI lineage: Eukaryota > Viridiplantae > Streptophyta > Magnoliopsida > Fabales > Fabaceae > Phaseolus > Phaseolus lunatus. The sequence goes on from JAAFYQ010000249.1 coordinate 30,198, forward strand.
AGGGGGAACGTTACAGCCTTAAAAGAGAGAAAGAGTGAGTTACCTCCCTTCTCCTCCAGTTGTCTCCTTCGCGCTGCGATTCTAGCACCTTCACACGAGAGTACGACGAGCGACAGCCACCATTAGAGCACCTGGGCAGTTCTCTGCAAGTCCTTCAACCAGACGCAAAAACAGAGCCAAGGCGTTCTTCAAGCTTCGTTGGGTTTCGGAACTCTAGGTGTTTGCGCAAGTCCAGGTAAGGGAAGCTAGACTTCATTTTCAATACAAGCCATAGTTTAGCTATTTCTGTCGCCGGTTTTCGTTTTCATCTTTGTAAAATGCTCTGTGCTATGTGTTTGGGCGACGTGGTCGCCGGTTTTAAATGCAGACTTCGAAATACCTTGTTTTTGAACCAGATCGCCGGTTTTGGCGCTGTTTTACGAACTCCCCTATTTTTGGTGTTACTTTGAACTGTTGAAGCTTAAATGTGATCTTCGAAAATCTGAATCTTTGAAACGATCGTTGCTGTGACTTGAATCATTTATTTAAGGGTGGTATGATGTGTTGAACATTGTGAATGTGGATCGAGGCATAGTATTTTCAGGAAAGAAAATACCGTGTAAGATCGTGTAGGATGTGCATTGATCGGTGATTCCTAAGGGGATATCCTGACTCTGCTGAGATAATGGAATCACATAGAGGAAGTTACTCAGTTGGTGAGAGTCGAAGGAGGTTCATATGAATGGGCGTCTCGTGTGAAAAAGAACGAGCTCCGCCTGTTCTATGGATTAACCCTGTCATACCGGGAGAACTATTGACATTGAGATTATATATGCGCATGCTGTGTGGATTCACAGCGACCCTGTGTGGATTTCACAGTGGTATGGTATGACAGGTGCAGATCTCTGAGTCTAATCAATGCACGAGTCTTCCGGAAGTAGTGTCAAGTGTCTTGTGTGCTGAGTCAGTGGTGGTCTGACATGTGAAATGAGGAACTTGAAATTGATAGACACTTGATACAGTTGTGAAATAGAATGACTCTGGAAAATATTGCGAAATGTGTGATTTCTGGGCGATCAGGTGAAGAGTATGAGAAACTTGATAACTTTACGTGAATATCTTGAAATTGTTTACCTTGATTTTATTTTAATTATCCTTATTTAAACTCTCTTTAAAATATCTAGCTTACCCTGCGTGTTTTGCTCGTTGGCTGTTTTTCCCTTAAAACTGTGATGATCGTGTATAACTTACACGGGAGCAGATGATCTTCCAGGAAGTAGAGCTCCTTAGTGAGTGGTCGCCGGAAGGAGATCGCCGGATTTCTGTTCTGGTAGCAGATCGGCTGTTTTGGGTCCTCTGATAGGAGATCGGCCTCTTCCGTTAGGAGATCGGTCTCTTCCGATAGGAGATCGCCTGCTTTGTTTTTTTTACTGTATTTTGTTTATGTTTCTGGAAAATTTGACCGAAATTGTATTAAACTCCCTGTGAGGAGAAACTACATTTCATATATATATAATATTTTGTTCACTTCAAATCTATTTGTTACCTTTATTTTCATTATATAAACATGAATAGTATTTTGGCGGGATGTTACACTTCTTCTTCCGATCCTCTTCTTCCATTCTTCTTCTTCCGATCTTCTTCTTCCATTCTTATTCTTCCGATATTCTTCTTCCATTCTTCTTCTTCCGATCTTCTTCTTCCATTCCTCTTCCGCCAATCTTCTTTGTAACATCCCTCCAAAACCTTTCCATATTTATATAATAGAATAAAGCGTACATATTAAATTTATAAAATCAACATATGTATACAGATATTGAAAATACATCATCCCGTACATCATATTCAAAAAGAGACGTCCCTCTTATAAGGTTTTAATACATTCCATCAACTCTTTCGAAATAAAACCAGATGCAGCATAAAAAGGACAAAATAGGCGATCTCCTATCAGAAGACCCAAAACAGTCGATCTGCTATCAGGACAGAAAAACAGGCGATCACCCGATAGAGGCAGAAACAGGCGATCACCCGATAGAGACAGAAACAGGCGAGCTCCTTCCGGCAACCGCTCACTGAGGAGCTCTACTCCCTGGAGGATCATCTGCTCCCGTGTAAAATACACGATCATCACAGTTTTAAGAGAAAACAGCCACAGAGCAATACAAAATAAAGGGTAAGCTAGATATTTTTAAAGAGAATTTAGATATGAAACTTTAAAATCAAGATAAAACAAATTCAAGATACCCACGTAAAACTATCAATTTCTCATTCATATCACACAGCCATCAAGAAATCACATATTTCCCAATTTCCTCAAGAGTCGTTCAGTTCACATAATTCCATCAAGTGTCTATCAATTTCCAATGTTTCTAATTTCTCACGTCAGACTTCCACTAACTCATCACACATGACACTTGACACTACTTCCGGAAGACTCATGCATTGAACTTAGCATCCAGAGACCTGCACCTGTCATACTTCATTGCTGTAAAGTTCCCACAGCTGTGCACATAACCATAATCTCAATATCATCACTTTCACAGTATGACAGGGTTAATCCATATAACAGGCCGAGCTCGTTCTTTTTCACACGACTCACCCATTCATATGAACCTCCTTCGACTCTCACCAACTGAATAACTTCCTCTATATGATTCCATTATCTCAGCAGAGTCAGGATCGCCTCATTCACAGGATACTCACAGATCAATACACTTCATAACCAAATCTCAACACGGTATTTCCTTTCCTGAAAATACTATGTCTTGATCCCACATTCACGACATTCAAAACATCATACCACTCAAATGAATGATTCAAATCCCAGCAACAATCATTTCAAAGGTTCATATTTTCGAGTATCACATTTAAATCTCAAACAGTTTTCAAATAACACAAAAACAGGGGATTTCGAAATCTGTATTTAAAACCGGCGATCACGTCGCCCAAACGCATGAGAACTGAACATCACTGAAAAAGGATTTAAAACCGGCGACCACGTCGCCCCACACATAGAACAGAGCATCACGAAAATGAAAATGAAAACCGGCGACCACGTCGCCCTCACTTCAGAAACAGCTAATCTACAGCTTTTATTGAAAATAAGGCTAGCTTCCCTTACCTGGACTTGCGCAAAACACCAAGAGCTCCACAACCCACCGAGCTTAAAGGATGCCTTAGCTCTGTTTTAGCTTCTGGTTTGTAGAACTTGCAGAGAACCTCCCAGGTGCTCCAAAGGCAGTCGTCGCTCGTCGTACTGGTGCTTGGGGAATGCCTGAATCGCAGCGTGAAGGAGAGGAAGGAGAATGAGCCAACGCTAACTCTCTAAATCACTTTCTAATCACCCCACGTCTCTTACCTCTCAAGAGTGAGTTTAAATCTAAGCCAACTTGCCCAGGAATGCCGCTGCCTCCACCCACTCTGCAGGAAAGGTTGCGTGTACGCTTCCCTGAACAGTACGACTACGCATGCCTCTGCGCAGGCTAACACTCTGAGGTCACTATTCTGAACCACCCTTTTTGTCTACGTGTCGCGCGTGCAGTACGTCTGATGCTGAGAGCCTGGGTCCCACCTTATCTGCGTGAAACTCGACATCGCGCGATAACCTTCCACCGATGACCTCTCGCGCGATAACCTTCCACCGATGACATCTCGCGCGATGACCTTCCACCGATGACCTCTCGCGCGATGACTATCCACCGATGACATCTCGCGCGATGACTATCCACCGATGACTTATCCTGGAGGACGACCGATGTCTCACCCTGGTGGACCATCGATGTCTCTCCCTGGAAGACGACCGATGTCCACATGCCTCGCGCCCTGGCGATGCCCGCATGTCCCGCGTCTGGCGATGCCCGCATGCCTTGCGCCCTGGCGATGCCCGCATGCCTCGCGCCCTGGCGATGACCGACGACACATCGTCACGCCTTCCCGAAGGTTCTTCATTCCACTATGTTACGTCCGAAGTATCATCTCCACATGACTCGGTGACGTCGGTAGCTTCACATTTCCAAGAGTAGATCAGCACCACTCTTCGTGCACCCATGCATGCAACACTAAGGGCGATCTCTTTTGCTCAAGCATAGAGCTTCGCATGCACAGCGTATCTAAGGCTTAACCCACACCTTGATACGCGTGGTTGTTGGAATCCACTCTGGTTGATCCAGTATCTTGACCACATACTACGTGCACTCCCGTCGATCACGTACACCATAGGCAATTGGCGGTCATGTCTCCTCTAGGCGACAGGCGATTATGTCCCAGAGAAGTCAGAGATCGTCTCCGTCTTCAATAACGGCGATCTCGTAGAAGACTTCTTAGCTACACTTTTCTTCCTTTAATCTTCTTGATCTACATGCCAGCCGACCGACCTCTACCAGTTGACCCCAGACCTTGGGCGACGTCCGATGTCCGATTACTACGAAACTTCATTTACCAGCTCTTTGTATTTTAAATAATAACATCTTCTGAAATTATTTAAATATAACACTTTCCTTCCAATTAAAGTTTCTAGGTCCTTACATTCTTCCTCCATTCTTCTTCTTCCAATCTGCTTCTTCCATTCTTCTTCTTCCGATCTTCTTCTTCCCTTGTTCTTCTTCCATTCTTCTTCTTCCGATCTTCTTCTTTTGTTCTTCATATTCCGATCATCTACCTCCATACTTCTTCTTCCGATCTTCTTGTTCTGATCTTCTTCTTCCCTTCTTCTTCTTCCGATCTTCTTCTACCATTCTTCTTCTTCCATTCTTCCACTTCCGATCTTCTTCTCCCATTGTTCTTTTTCCGATCTTCTTCTTCCAGTCTTCTTCTTCCGATCTTCTTCCTCCATTCTTCTTCTTCCGATCTTCTTCTTCCATTCTTCTTCTTCCGATCTTCTTCTTCCATTCTTCTTCTTCCGATCTTCTTCTTCTTCCATTCTTCTTCTTCCGATCTTCTTCTTCCATTCTTCTTCTTCCGATCTTCTTCTTCCATTCTTCTTCCTCCGATCTTCTTCTTTTGTTCTTCATATTCCGATCTTCTACCTCCATTCTTCTTCTTCCGATCTTCTTGTTCTGATCTTCTTCTTCCCTTCTTCTTCTTCCGATCTTCTTCTACCATTCTTCTTCTTCCATTCTTCCACTTCCGATCTTCTTCTCCCATTGTTCTTTTTCCGATCTTCTTCTTTCAGTCTTCTTCTTCCGATCTTCTTCTTCCATTCTTCTTCTTCTGATCTTCTTCTTTTGTTCTTCTTCTTCCGATCTTCTTCCTCCATTCTTCTTCTTCCGATCTTCTTGTTCCGATCTTCTTCTTCCCTTCTTCTTTTTCTGAACTTCTTCTTCCATTCTTCTTCTTCCGATCTTCTTCTTCCCTTCTTCTTCTTCTTCCGATCTTCTTCTACCATTCTTCTTCTTCCATTCTTCCACTTCCGATCTTCTTCACCCATTGTTCTTTTTCCGATCTTCTTCTTCCAGTCTTCTTCTTCCGATTTTCTTCCCCCATTCTTCTTTTTCCGATCTTCTTCTTCCATTCTTTTTCTTCTGATCTTCTTCTTCCCTTGTTCTTCTTCCATTCTTCTTCTTCCGATCTTCTTCTTCTTCCATTCTTCTTCTTCCGATCTTTTTCTTCTTCATTCTTCTTCTCCAATCTTCTTCTTCTGATCTTCTTCTTCCATTCTTCTTCTTCCGATCTTCTTCTTCCATTCTTCTTCTTCCGATCTTCTTCTTCCGTTCTTCTTCTTTTGATCTTCTTCTTCCGTTCTTCTTCTTCCGATCTTCTTCTTCCGTTCTTCTTCTTCCGATCTTCTTCTTCCATTCTTCTCCTTCCGATCTTCTTGTTCGATCTTCTTCTTCCCTTCTTCTTTTTCTGATCTTCTTCTTCCATTCTTCTTCTTCGATCTTCTTCTTCCCTTCTTCTTCTTCAGATCTTCTTCTTCCATTCTTCTTCTTCCGATCTTCTTCTTCCATTCTTCTTCTTCCGATCTTCTTCTTCCATTCTTCTTCTTCCGATCTTTTTCTTCCATTCTTCTTCTTCCGATCTTCTTCTTCCATTCTTCTTCTTGCAATCTTCTTCCCATCTTCTTCTTCCATTCTTCTTCTTCCGATCTTCTTCTTCTATTCTTCTTCTTCCGATCTTCTTCTTCCATTCTTCTTCTTCCAATCTTCTTCTTTCGATATTCTTCTTCCGTTCTTCTTCTTCGATCTTCTTCTTCCATTCTTCTTCTTCCGATCTTCGTCTTCCATTCTTCTTCTTAGATCTTCTTCTTCCATTCTTCTTTTTCCATTCTTCTTATTCTGATCTTCTTCTTCCATTCTTCTTCTTCCGATCTTCTTCTTCCATTCTTCTTCTTCCGATCTTCTTCTTCCATTCTTCTTCTTCCGATCTTCTTCTTCCATTCTTCTTCTTCCGATCTTCTTCTTCCATGCTTCTTCTTCCATTCTTGTTGTTCCATTCTTCTTCTGTCGATCTTCTTCTTCTATTCTTCTTCTTCCATTCTTCTTCTTCCGATCTTCTTCTTTCATTCTTCTTCTTCGGATCTTCTTCTTCCATTCTTCTTCTTCCATTCTTCTTCTTCCGATGTTCTTCTTCCATTCTTCTTCATCCGATCCTCTTCTTCCATTCTTCTTCTTCCATTCTTCTTCTTCCGATCTTCTTCTACCATTCTTCTTCTTCCAATCTTCTCCTTCCATTCTTCTTCTTCCAATCTTCTTCTTGCATTCTTCTTCTTCCGATCTTTTTCTTCCATTCTTCTTCTTCCGATCTTCTTCTTCCATGCTTCTTCTTCCATTCTTCTTGTTCCATTCTTCTTCTTTCGATCTTCTTCTTCCATTCTTGTTCTTCCATTCTTCTTCGTCCGATCTTCTTCTTCCATTCCTCTTTTTCCAATCTTCTTCCGATCTTCTTCTTCCATTCTTCTTCTTCTGATCTTCTGATCTTCTTCTTTCATTCTTCTTGTTCCATTCTTCTTCTTCGGATCTTCTTCCATTCTTCTTCTTCTGATCTTCTTCTTCATCGTCTTCTTCCGATCTTCTTCTTCCATTCTTCCTCTTTCGATCTTCTTCTTCCATTCTTCTTCTTCCATTCTTCTTCTTCCGATCTTCTTTTTCCATTCTTCTTCTTCCGATCTTCTTCTTCCATTCATCTTCTTCCGATCTTCTTCTTCCATTCTTCTTCTTCCGATCTTTTTCTTCCATTCTTTTTTTTCGATCTTCTTCTTCCATTCTTCTTCTTCGGATCTTCTTCTTCCATTCTTCTTCTTCCGATCTTCTGCTACCAATCTTCTTCTTCTGTTCTTCTTCTTCCATTCTTCTTCTTCCGATCTTCTTCTTCCATTCATCTTCTTCCATTCTTCTTCTTCCGATCTTCTTCTTCCATTTTTCTTCTTCCGATCTCTTATTCCATTTTTCTTCTTCCGATCTTCTTCTTCCATTCTTCTTCTTCCGATCTTCTTCTTCCATTCTTCCTCTTGTGTTCTTCTTCTTCCAATCTTCTTCCGATCTTCTTTTTCCATTCCTCTTCTTCCAATCCTCTTCTTCCAATCTTCTTGCGATCTTCTTTTTCCATTCCTCTTCTTCCAATCCTGTTCTTCCGATCTTCTTCTTCCGATCTTCTTCTTCCGTTCTTCTTCTTCCGATCTTCTTATTCGAATCTTCTTCTTCCAATCTTTTTCTTCCATTCTTCTTCTTCTAATATTCTTCCAATCTTCTTTTTCCAATTTCTTCTTCCATTCTTCTTCTTCCGATCTTCTTCTTCCATTCTTCTTCTTCTTCCAATCTTCTTCTGCCATTCCTATTCTTGTGATCTTCTTCTTCCATTCTTCTTCTTTCGATCTTTTTCTTCCATTCCTCTTCTTCCGATATTCTTCTTCCATTGTTCTTCTTCCAATCTTCTTCCGATCTTTTCTTCCATTCGTCTTCTTCCGATCTTCTTCTTCTGTTCTTTTTCTTCCGATCTTCTTTTCCATTTCTTCTTCTTCCATTCTCTCTCTCCGTTCTTCTTCATCCAATCTTCTTCTTCCAATCTTCTTCTTCCAATCTTCTTCTTCCGATCTTCTTCTTGCATTCTTCTTCTTCCATTCTTCTTCTTCCGATCTTCTTCTTCCATTCTTCTTCTTCTGATCTTCTTCTTCCATTCTTCTTCTTCAATTCTTCTTCTTCCGATCTTCTTCTTCCATTCTTCTTCTTCCCATCTTCTTCTTCCATTCTTCTTCTTCGATTCTTCTTCTTCCAATCTTCTTCTTCCATTATTCTTCTTCCGATCTTCTTCTTCCATTCTTCTTCTTCCGATCTTCTTCTTCCATTCATCTTCTTCCGATCTTCTTCTTCCATTCTTCTTCTTCCGATCTTTTTCTTCCATTCTTCTTCTTTCGATCTTCTTCTTCCATTCTTCTTCTTGGATCTTCTTCTTCCATTCTTCTTCTTCCGATCTTCTTCTTCCAATCTTCTTCTTCTGTTCTTCTTCTTCCATTCTTCTTCTTCCGATCTTCTTCTTCCATTCTTCTTCTTCCATTCTTCTTCTTCCAATCTTCTTCTTCCATTTTTCTTCTTCCGATCTTCTTCTTCCAATTTCTTCTTCTTATCTTCTTGTTCCATTCTTCTTCTTCTGATCTTCTTCTTCCATTCTTCCTCTTGTGTTCTTCTTCTTCCAATCTTCTTCCGATCTTCTTTTTCCATTCCTCTTCTTCCAATCCTCTTCTTCCAATCTTCTTGCGATCTTCTTTTTCCATTCCTCTTCTTCCAATCCTGTTCTTCCGATCTTCTTCTTCCGATCTTCTTCTTTCGTTCTTCTTCTTCCGATCTTCTTATTCGAATCTTCTTCTTCCAATCTTCTTCTTCCATTCTTCTTCTTCTAATCTTCTTCCAATCTTCTTTTTCCAATTTCTTCTTCCATTCTTCTTCTTTCGATCTTCTTCTTCCATTCTTCTTCTTCTTCCAATCTTCTTCTTCCATTCCTATTCTTGTGATCTTCTTCTTCCATTCTTCTTCTTCCGATCTTTTTCTTCCATTCCTCTTCTTCCAATCTTCTTCCGATCTTCTTCTAACAATCTTCTTCTGATCTTTTTCTTCCATTCGTCTTCTTCCGATCTTCTTCTTCTGTTCTTTTTCTTCCGATATTCTTCTTCCATTTCTTCTTCTTCCATTCTCTCTCTTCCGTTGTTCTTCTTCCAATCTTCTTCTTCCAATCCTCTTCTTCCAATCTTCTTCTTCCGATCTTCTTCTTTCATTCTTCTTGTTCCATTCTTCTTCTTCCTATCTTATTCTTCCATTCTTCTTATTCCTTTCTTCTTCTTCCGATCTTCTTCTTCTGATCTTCTTTTTCCATTCTTCTTGTTCCATTCTTCTTCTTCCGATCTTCTTCTTCCATTCTTCTTCTTCGATCTTCTTCTTCCATTCTTCTTGTTCCATTCTTCTTCTTCCGATCTTCTTCTTCCATTCTTCTTCTTCCGATCTTCTTCTTCCATTCTTCTTCTTCCATTCTTCTTCTTCCGACCTTCTTCTTCCATTCTTCTTCTTCCATTATTCTTCTTCTTTCGATCTTCTTTTTCCATTCTTGTTCTTCCATTCTTATTCTTATGATCTTCTTTTTCCATTCTTCTTCTTCCTTTCTTCATCTTCCGATCTTCTTCTTCCTATCTTCTTCTTCCGCTCTTCTTCTTCCATTCTTCTTATTTCCATCTTCTTCTTCCATTCTTCTTCTTCCGATCTTCTTCTTCCATTCTTCTTCTTCTTTCGATCTTCTTCTTCCATTCTTGTTCTTCCATTCTTATTCTTATGATCTTCTTCTTCCATTCTTCTTCTTCCGATCTTCTTCTTCCATTCCTCTTCTTCCAATCTTCTTTCGATCTTCTTCTTCCATTCGTCTTCTTCTGATCTTCTTCTTCCATTCTTCTTCTTCCATTCTTATTCTTATGATTTCTTTTGCCATTCCTCTTCTTCCGATGTTCTTCTTCCATTCATTTCCTTCCGATGTAATTCTTCCATTCATCTCTTTCCGATGTTCTTCTTCCATTTCTCTTCTTTCATTCTTCTTCTTCCATGCTTCTTCTTCCATTCTTCTTCTTCCGATCTTCTTTTTCCATTATTCTTCTGCCGATCTTCTTCTTCCATTCTTCTTCTTTAATTCTTATTCTTCCGATCTTCTTCTTCCATTCTTCTTCTTCCATTCTTATTCTTCCGATATTCTTCTTCCATTCTTCTTCTTCCTTTATTCTTCTTCCGATCTTCTTCTTCTGATCTTTTTTTTCCATTCTTCTTGTTCCATTCTTCTTCTTCCGATCTTCTTCTTCCATTCTTCTTCTTCCGATCTTCTTCTTCCATTCTTCTTCTTCCATTCTTCTTCTTCCGATCTTCTTCTTCCGATCTTCTTCTTCCATCTTCTTGTTCCATTCTTCTTCTTTCGATCTTCTTCTTCCATTCTTCTTCTTCCTCTTCTTCTTCCATTCTTATTCTTCTTTCGATCTTCTTCTTCCATTCTTGTTCTTCCATTCTTATTCTTATGATCTTCTTTTTCCATTCTTCTTCTTCCTTTCTTCATTCCGATCTTCTTCTTCCCTTCTTCTTCTTCCGATCTTCTTCTTCGCTCTTCTTCTTCCATTCTTCTTGTTCCATTCTTCTTCTTCCGATCTTCTTCATCCATTCTTCTTCTTATTTCGATCTTCTTCTTCCATTCTTGTTCTTCCATTCTTATTCTTCCGATCTTCTTCTTCCATTCTTCTTCTTCCGATCTTCTTCTTCCATTCCTCTTCTTCCAATCTTCTTTCGATCTTCTTCTTCCATTCGTATTGTTCCGATCTTCTTCTTCCATTCTTCTTCTTCCATTCTTATTCTTATGCTTTCTTTTGCCATTCCTCTTCTTTCGATGTTCTTCTTCCATTCATTTCCTTCCGATGTTCTTCTTCCATTCATCTCTTTCCGATGTTCTTCTTCCATTTTCTTCTTTCATTCTTCTTCTTCCATGCTTCTTCTTCCATTCTTCTTCTTCTGATCTTCTTTTTCCATTCTTCTTCTGCCGATCTTCTTCTTCCATTCTTCTTCTTTAATTCTTATTGTAAGAACCTAGAAGTTTATATTGGAATAAAAGTGTTATACTATAAATAAATTCGAAGCACGTGTTTATTTAAATATAAAGGAAGGAATGTATAGCTGAGAAGCCTACGAGATCGCCATTATTAAGCGGGTAGGCGATCTCCAACTTCTCTGGCACTTGAACGCCTATCGCCTAGCTTATGCTTGAACGCCTATCGCCTGTGTGTACCTAGTAGCCTGTCGCCTAGAGTACACCTAATCGCCGAAACTACACTTAGTGTGTAGCCAAAATGGATCATCACCCTGGTACGTCCCAAAAGCCACGCGTATCAAGGTGTGGGTTAAACCTTGGATACGCTGGGCAGGCGAAGCTCTATATTTGAGCATAAGAGAATCATCCTTAACGTTACACGCTTGGGCGCACGAGGACTTGTGCTAATCAACTCTTGGAAGTGGGAAGCTACCGACGTCACCAAGCCTTGTGGAGAGAATACCTTGGATGTAACATAGTGGAATGAAGAACCTCCAGGGGGGAGTGGCGAGTGTCATCGGGCATCGCAGGGCGCGAGGCATGCTGCGGGGTGTGTCTTCGCGCGAGGGGTCATCGGTCGAGAGTCTTCGCGCGAGAGGTCATCGGTCGAGAGTCTTCGCGCGAGAGGTCATCGGTCGAGAGTCTTCGCGCGAGAGGTCATCGGTCGAGAGTCTTCGCGCGAGAGGTCATAGCGCGACGTTGAGTACACACAGAGAACGTGGGACCCAGATTTCCAGCATGAGACGCGCGGCACGCGAGACACGTAGGCAAAAAGCGTTGGTTCAGAACAGTGACATCAGAATGTTGGCATGCGCGGGAGACACTCGCGGTCGTACTGTTCAGAGCAGTGGCTGGCATGCACAAGCGACAAACAGTGGCAGTACTGTTCAGAGCAGTGGTTGGCATGCACCAGAGACAACAGTGGTCGTACTGTTCAGGGCAGTGGTTCTCAGACTTCTCTGCAGAGTGGGTGGTGGCGGCAGCTGCTTTGGTGGATAAGTTGGTTTAAGATGCAGAAGACCCACTGCTGAGGGAAACAAGAAACGTCGCAGCCTTCAAAGAGAGAAAGAGTTAGTTACCTCCCTTCTCCTCCAGTTGCCTCCTTCGCGCTGCGATTCTAGCACCTTCACACGAGAGTACGACGAGCGACAGCCACCATTAGAGCACTGGGGAGGTTCTCTGCAAGTTCTTCAACCAGACGCGAAAAACAGAGCCAAGGTATTCTGCAAGCTTCGTTGGATTTCGAAGCTCCTGGTGGTTGCGCAAGTCCAGGTAAGGGAAGCTAGACTCCATTTTCAATAAAAGCCATAGTTTAGCTATTTCTGAAATGAGTGCGACGTGGTCGCCGGTTTCGTTTTCATCTGTGTAAAATGCTCTGTTCTATGTGCTTTGGGCGACGTGGTCGCCGGTTTTATATAAAGCCTTCGAAATACCTTGTTTTTGAACCAGGTCGCCGGTTTTGGCGCTGTTTTGCGAAATCTCTGTTTTTGATGTTGTTTTGAAACTACTTGAGATTTACATGAGATATTCGAAGATCTGAAGCTTTGAAATGTTTGTTGATGTGATTTGAATCATTTACTTGAATGGTATGATGTGTTTGGATGTGGGATCGAGGCATAGTATTTCAGGAAAGGAAATACCGTGTTGAGATTGGTTAGGAAGTGCATTGATCAGTGAGTAACCTGTTAATGAGACGATCCTGACTCTGCTGAGATAATGGAATCACGTAGATGAAGTTATTCAGTTGGTGAGAGTCGAAGGAGGTTCATACGTATGGGCGAGTTGTTCAAATGGGAACGAGCTCGAGCTGTTGTATGGATTAACCTTGTCATACCAGGAGAATGGTAACATTGAGATTGTATATGCGCATGCTGTGTGGATTCACAGTGGTATGGTATGACAAGTGCATGTCTCTGGATACTAAGTTCAACGCACGAGTCTTCCGGAAGTAGTGTCAAGTGTCGTGTGTTGAGAGTCAGTGGAAAGTCTGACATGTGAAATGAGAAACTTGAATATTGATAGACACTTGATGCAGTTTGTGAAATAGATTGATTCTGAGAAATGCTGTGAAATGTTTGGATTTTGGGGCGATCAGGTGAAGGGATGAGCAGCTCTACGTTTTACATGGATAATCTTGAAACTGTTTTACTTTAATTTTAATGTTCCTATTTAAACTCTCTTTAAAATGTCTAGCTTACCCTGTGGTGTTTTCTTTGGTGTTGTGCTTGGTTCTCTTTAAAAACTGTGATGATCGTGTAATTGTTACACGGGAGCAGATGATCTTCCAGGAAGGAGAGCTCCTTAGTGAGTGGTCGCCGAGGGGAGAGATCGCCGGGTCTACCTCTCGGTGGTGATCGCCGGTTTTCGTGTCCTGATAGAAGATCGCCCGTTTGAGGTCTTCTGTTAGAGATCGCCGTTTTAAAGTTGGAGATCGCCGTTTTCTTTTGAGACCGCCTGTCTTACTGCATTTCTTTTATTTTCGTAAAAAAATCTTGCAAACATTTGATTTGGTTATGTATTAAACTCCCTAAGAGGAGTAACTTCATTTCTGATATATATAAATACATATTATTTTGCACTCTTCAATATTATTTGGTTACACTTAATTTCAATTATACATGGCTGTATGTATTATTTTGGCGGGATGTTACACTTCTTCTTCCGATCTTTTTCTTCCATTCTGTTTCTTCCTTT
>JAAFYQ010000250.1:0-38388 GCA_013389735.1 Phaseolus lunatus
TTCTTCTTCCATTCTTCTTCCGATCTTCTTCTTCCATTCTTCTTCTTCCGATCTTCTTCTTCCATTCTTCTTCTTCATCTTCTTCTTCCATTCTTCTTCTTCCGATCTTCTTCTTCCATTCTTCTTCTTCCGATCTTCTTCTTCCATTCTTCTTCTTCCGATCTTCTTCTTCCATTTCTTCTCTTCCATCTTCTTCTTCCGATCTTCTTCTTCCTTCTTCTTCCATTCTTCACTTCCATCTTCTTCTTCCATTCTTCTTCTTCCGATCTTCTTCTTCCATTCTTCTTCTTCCGATCTTCTTCTTCCATTCTTCTTCCGATCTTCTTCTTCCATTCTTCTTCTTCCGATCTTCTTCTTCCATTCTTCTTCTTCCATCTTCTTCTTCCATTCTTCTTCTTCCATTCTTCTTCTTCCCTTCTTCTTCTTCCATTCTTCTTCTTCCGATCTTCTTCTTCCATTCTTCTTCTTCCGATCTTCTTCTTCCATTCTTCTTCTTCCGATCTTCTTCTTCCATTCTTCTTCTTCCGATCTTCTTCTTCCATTCTTCTTCTTCCGATCTTCTTCTTCCATTCTTCTTCTTCCGATCTTCTTCTTCCATTCTTCTTCTTCCGATCTTCTTCTTCCATTCTTCTTCTTCCGATCTTCTTCTTCCATTCTTCTTCTTCCGATCTTCTTCTTCCATTCTTCTTCTTCCGATCTTCTTCTTCCATTCTTCTTCTTCCGATCTTCTTCTTCCATTCTTCTTCTTCCGATCTTCTTCTTCCATTCTTCTTCTTCCATTCTTCTTCTTCCTTCTTCTTCTTCCATTCTTCTTCTTCCATTCTTCTTCTTCCGATCTTCTTCTTCCATTCTTCTTCTTCCGATCTTCTTCTTCCATTCTTCTTCTTCCGATCTTCTTCTTCCATTCTTCTTCTTCCGATCTTCTTCTTCCATTCTTCTTCTTCCGATCTTCTTCTTCCATTCTTCTTCTTCCGATCTTCTTCTTCCATTCTTCTTCTTCCGATCTTCTTCTTCCATTCTTCTTCTTCCATTCTTCTTCTTCCATTCTTCTTCTTCCGATCTTCTTCTTCCATTCTTCTTCTTCCATCTTCTTCTTCCTTCTTCTTCTTCCATTCTTCTTCTTCCATTCTTCTTCTTCCTTCTTCTTCTTCCTTCTTCTTCTTCGATCTTCTTCTTCCTTTCTTCTTCCGATCTTCTTCTTCCATTCTTCTTCTTCCGATCTTCTTCTTCCATTCTTCTTCTTCCGATCTTCTTCTTCCATTCTTCTTCTTCCGATCTTCTTCTTCCATTCTTCTTCTTCCGATCTTCTTCTTCCATTCTTCTTCTTCCGATCTTCTTCTTCCATTCTTCTTCTTCCGATCTTCTTCTTCCATTCTTCTTCTTCCGATCTTCTTCTTCCATTCTTCTTCTTCCGATCTTCTTCTTCCATTCTTCTTCTTCCATTCTTCTTCTTCCATTCTTCTTCTTCCATCTTCTTCTTCCATTCTTCTTCTTCCGATCTTCTTCTTCCTTCTTTCTTCTTCCATTCTTCTTCCGATCTTCTTCTTCCATTCTTCTTCTTCCGATCTTCTTCTTCCATTCTTCTTCTTCCGATCTTCTTCTTCCATTCTTCTTCTTCGATCTTCTTCTTCCATCTTCTTCTTCCGATCTTCTTCTTCCATTCTTCTTCTTCCGATCTTCTTCTTCCATTCTTCTTCTTCCGATCTTCTTCTTCCATTCTTCTTCTTCCATTCTTCTTCTTCGATCTTCTTCTTCCATTCTTCTTCTTCCGATCTTCTTCTTCCATTCTTCTTCTTCCGATCTTCTTCTTCCATTCTTCTTCTTCCGATCTTCTTCTTCCATTCTTCTTCTTCCATCTTCTTCTTCCATCTTCTTCTTCCGATCTTCTTCTTCCATTCTTCTTCTTCCGATCTTCTTCTTCCATTCTTCTTCTTCCGATCTTCTTCTTCCATCTTCTTCTCCTTCTTCTTCTTCCGATCTTCTTCTTCCATTCTTCTTCTTCCGATCTTCTTCTTCCATTCTTCTTCTTCCGATCTTCTTCTTCCATTCTTCTTCTTCCGATCTTCTTCTTCCATTCTTCTTCTTCCGATCTTCTTCTTCCATTCTTCTTCTTCCGATCTTCTTCTTCCATTCTTCTTCTTCCGATCTTCT
Source organism: Phaseolus lunatus (assembly GCA_013389735.1). Taxonomy (NCBI): domain Eukaryota; kingdom Viridiplantae; phylum Streptophyta; class Magnoliopsida; order Fabales; family Fabaceae; genus Phaseolus; species Phaseolus lunatus. The sequence continues at coordinate 2,152 of JAAFYQ010000250.1, forward strand.
TCTTCCATTCTTCTTCTTCCGATCTTCTTCTTCCATTCTTCTTCTTCCGATCTTCTTCTTCCATTCTTCTTCTTCCGATCTTCTTCTTCCATTCTTCTTCTTCCGATCTTCTTCTTCCATTCTTCTTCTTCCGATCTTCTTCTTCCATTCTTCTTCTTCCGATCTTCTTCTTCCATTCTTCTTCTTCCGATCTTCTTCTTCCATTCTCTTCTTCTCCGATCTTCTTCTTCCATTCTTCTTCTTCCGATCTTCTTCTTCCATTCTTCTTCTTCCATTCTTCTTCTTCCGATCTTCTTCTTCCATTCTTCTTCTTCCGATCTTCTTCTTCCATTCTTCTTCTTCATCTTCTTCTTCCATTCTTCTTCTTCCGATCTTCTTCTTCCATTCTTCTTCTTCCGATCTTCTTCTTCCATTCTTTCTTCTTCTTCCGATCTTCTTCTTCCATTCTTCTTCTTTCTTCTTCTTCCATTCTTCTTCTTCCGATCTTCTTCTTCCATTCTTCTTCTTCCGATCTTCTTCTTCCATTCTTCTTCTTCTCTTCTTCTTCCGATCTTCTTCTTCCATTCTTCTTCTTCCGATCTTCTTCTTCCATTCTTCTTCTTCCGATCTTCTTCTTCCATTCTTCTTCTTCCGATCTTCTTCTTCCATTCTTCTTCTTCCGATCTTCTTCTTCCATCTTCTTCTTCGATCTTCTTCTTCCTTCTTCTTCTTCCATTCTTCTTCTTCCGATCTTCTTCTTCCATTCTTCTTCTTCCATCTTCTTCTTCCATTCTTCTTCTTCCGATCTTCTTCTTCCATTCTTCTTCTTCCGATCTCTTCTTCCATTCTTCTTCTTCCATCTTCTTCTTCCATCTTCTTCTTCCATTCTTCTTCTTCCATCTTCTTCTTCCATTCTTCTTCTTCCATTCTTCTTCTTCCGATCTTCTTCTTCCATTCTTCTTCTTCCGATCTTCTTCTTCCATTCTTCTTCTTCCGATCTTCTCTTCCATTCTTCTTCTTCCGATCTTCTTCTTCCATCTTCTTCTTCCATTCTTCTTCTTCCGATCTTCTTCTTCCATTCTTCTTCTTCCATTCTTCTTCTTCCGATCTTCTTCTTCCATTCTTCTTCTTCCGATCTTCTTCTTCCTTCTTCTTCCATCTTCTTCTTCCGATCTTCTTCTTCCATTCTTCTTCTTCGATCTTCTTCTTCCTCTTCTTCTTCCATTCTTCTTCTTCCGATCTTCTTCTTCCATTCTTCTTCTTCCGATCTTCTTCTTCCATTCTTCTTCTTCCGATCTTCTTCCATTCTTCTTCTTCCGATCTTCTTCTTCCATTCTTCTTCTTCCGATCTTCTTCTTCCATTCTTCTTCTTCCGATCTTCTTCTTCCATTCTTCTTCTTCCGATCTTCTTCTTCCATTCTTCTTCTTCCGATCTTCTTCTTCCTTCTTCTTCTTCGATCTTCTTCTTCTTCTTCCGATCTTCTTCTTCCATTCTTCTTCTTCCGATCTTCTTCTTCCATTCTTCTTCTTCCGATCTTCTTCTTCCATTCTTCTTCTTCCGATCTTCTTCTTCCATTCTTCTTCTTCCGATCTTCTTCTTCCATTCTTCTTCTTCCGATCTTCTTCTTCCATTCTTCTTCTTCCGATCTTCTTCTTCCATTCTTCTTCTTCGATCTTCTTCTTCCATTCTTCTTCTTCTTCCGATCTTCTTCTTCCATTCTTCTTCTTCCGATCTTCTTCTTCCATTCTTCTTCTTCCGATCTTCTTCTTCCATTCTTCTTCTTCCGATCTTCTTCTTCCATTCTTCTTCTTCCGATCTTCTTCTTCCATTCTTCTTCTTCCGATCTTCTTCTTCCATTCTTCTTCTTCCGATCTTCTTCTTCCATTCTTCTTCTTCCGATCTTCTTCTTCCATTCTTCTTCTTCCGATCTTCTTCTTCCATTCTTCTTCTTCCATCTTCTCTTCTTTCTTCTTCTTCCATTCTTCTTCTTCCGATCTTCTTCTTCCATTCTTCTTCTTCCGATCTTCTTCCATTCTTCTTCTTCCGATCTTCTTCTTCCTTTCTTCTTCCGATCTTCCTTCATTCTTCTTCTTCCGATCTTCTTCTTCCATTCTTCTTCTTCCGATCTTCTTCTTCCATTCTTCTTCTTCCGATCTTCTTCTTCCTTCTTCTTCTTCCGATCTTCTTCTTCCATCTTCTTCTTCCATCTTCTTCTTCTTCTTCTTCTTCCCATCTTCTTCTTCCGATCTTCTTCTTCCATTCTTCTTCTTCCGATCTTCTTCTTCCATTCTTCTTCTTCCGATCTTCTTCTTCCATTCTTCTTCTTCCGATCTTCTTCTTCCATTCTTCTTCTTCCATCTTCTTCTTCCATTCTTCTTCTTCCATTCTTCTTCTTCCATCTTCTTCTTCCGATCTTCTTCTTCCATTCTTCTTCTTCCGATCTTCTTCTTCCATTCTTCTTCTTCCGATCTTCTTCTTCCATTCTTCTTCTTCCGATCTTCTTCTTCCATTCTTCTTCTTCCGATCTTCTTCTTCCATTCTTCTTCTTCCGATCTTCTTCTTCCATTCTTCTTCTTCCGATCTTCTTCTTCCATTCTTCTTCTTCCGATCTTCTTCTTCCATTCTTCTTCTTCCGATCTTCTTCTTCCATTCTTCTTCTTCCGATCTTCTTCTTCCATTCTTCTTCTTCCGATCTTCTTCTTCCATCTTCTTCTTCCATCTTCTTCTTCCATTCTTCTTCTTCCGATCTTCTTCTTCCATCTTCTTCTTCCGATCTTCTTCTTCCATTCTTCTTCTTCCGATCTTCTTCTTCCATTCTTCTTCTTCCGATCTTCTTCTTCCATTCTTCTTCTTCCGATCTTCTTCTTCCATTCTTCTTCTTCCGATCTTCTTCTTCCATTCTTCTTCTTCCGATCTTCTTCTTCCATTCTTCTTCTTCCATCTTCTTCTTCCATTCTTCTTCTTCCGATCTTCTTCTTCCATTCTTCTTCTTCCGATCTTCTTCTTCCATTCTTCTTCTTCCGATCTTCTTCTTCCATTCTTCTTCTTCCATTCTTCTTCTTCCATTCTTCTTCTTCCGATCTTCTTCTTCCATTCTTCTTCTTCCGATCTTCTTCTTCCATCTTCTTCTTCCGATCTTCTTCTTCCATTCTTCTTCTTCCGATCTTCTTCTTCCATTCTTCTTCTTCCGATCTTCTTCTTCCATTCTTCTTCTTCCGATCTTCTTCTTCCATTCTTCTTCTTCCATTCTTCTTCTTCCATCTTCTTCTTCCTTTCTTCTTCTTCCATTCTTCTTCTTCCGATCTTCTTCTTCCATCTTCTTCTTCCATTCTTCTTCTTCCTTCTTCTTCTTCCATTCTTCTTCTTCCATCTTCTTCTTCCATTCTTCTTCTTCCGATCTTCTTCTTCCATTCTTCTTCTTCCGATCTTCTTCTTCCATTCTTCTTCTTCCGATCTTCTTCTTCCATTCTTCTTCTTCCGATCTTCTTCTTCCATTCTTCTTCTTCCATCTTCTTCTTCCATCTTCTTCTTCCGATCTTCTTCTTCCATTCTTCTTCTTCCGATCTTCTTTTTTCTTCCATTCTTCTTCTTCCATTCTTCTTCTTCCGATCTTCTTCTTCCATTCTTCTTCTTCCATCTTCTTCTTCCGATCTTCTTCTTCCATTCTTCTTCTTCCGATCTTCTTCTTCCATTCTTCTTCTTCCGATCTTCTTCTTCCATTCTTCTTCTTCCATCTTCTTCTTCCATCTTCTTCTTCCGATCTTCTTCTTCCATTCTTCTTCTTCCGATCTTCTTCTTCCATTCTTCTTCTTCCGATCTTCTTCTTCCATTCTTCTTCTTCCATTCTTCTTCTTCCGATCTTCTTCTTCATTCTTCTCTCTTCCGATCTTCTTCTTCCATTCTTCTTCTTCCGATCTTCTTCTTCCATTCTTCTTCTTCCATTCTTCTTCTTCCGATCTTCTTCTTCCATTCTTCTTCTTCCATTCTTCTTCTTCGATCTTCTTCTTCCATTCTTCTTCTTCCGATCTTCTTCTTCCATTCTTCTTCTTCCATCTTCTTCTTCCATTCTCTTCTTCCGATCTTCTTCTTCCATTCTTCTTCTTCCATTCTCTTCTTCCGATCTTCTTCCGATCTTCTTCTTCCATTCTTCTTCTTCCATTCTTCTTCTTCCGATCTTCTTCTTCCATTCTTCTTCTTCCGATCTTCTTCTTCCATTCTTCTTCTTCCGATCTTCTTCTTCCATTCTTCTTCTTCCGATCTTCTTCTTCCATTCTTCTTCTTCCGATCTTCTTCTTCCATTCTTCTTCTTCCGATCTTCTTCTTCCATTCTTCTTCTTCCATTCTTCTTCTTCCGATCTTCTTCTTCCATTCTTCTTCTTCCGATCTTCTTCTTCCATCTTCTTCTTCCGATCTTCTTCTTCCATTCTTCTTCTTCCATTCTTCTTCTTCCGATCTTCTTCCGATCCTTCTTCTTCCATTCTTCTTCTTCCATTCTTCTTCTTCCGATCTTCTTCTTCCATTCTTCTTCTTCCGATCTTCTTCTTCCATTCTTCTTCTTCCATTCTTCTTCTTCCGATCTTCTTCTTCCATTCTTCTTCTTCCGATCTTCTTCTTCCATCTTCTTCTTCCATTCTTCTTCTTCCATCTTCTTCTTCCATTCTTCTTCTTCCATTTCTTCTTCTTCCGATCTTCTTCTTCCATTCTTCTTCTTCCATTCTTCTTCTTCCGATCTTCTTCTTCCATTCTTCTTCTTCCATCTTCTTCTTCCATCTTCTTCTTCCGATCTTCTTCTTCCATTCTTCTTCTTCCGATCTTCTTCTTCCATTCTTCTTCTTCCATTCTTCTTCTTCCATCTTCTTCCATCTCTTCTTCCATTCTTCTTCTTCCATTCTTCTTCTTCCGATCTTCTTCTTCCATTCTTTTTTCTTCCATTCTTCTTCTTCCGATCTTCTTCTTCCATTCTTCTTCTTCCGATCTTCTTCTTCCATCTTCTTCTTCCGATCTTCTTCTTCCATTCTTCTTCTTCCGATCTTCTTCTTCCATTCTTCTTCTTCCGATCTTCTTCTTCCATTCTTCTTCTTCCATTCTTCCGATCTTCTTCTTCCATTCTTCTTCTTCCATCTTCTTCTTCCGATCTTCTTCTTCCATTCTTCTTCTTCCGATCTTCTTCTTCCTTCCTTCTTCTTTTCCATTCTTCTTCTTCCGATCTTCTTCTTCCATTCTTCTTCTTCCGATCTTCTTCTTCCATCTTCTTCTTCCATTCTTCTTCTTCCGATCTTCTTCTTCCATTCTTCTTCTTCCGATCTTCTTCTTCCATTCTTCTTCTTCCGATCTTCTTCTTCCATTCTTCTTCTTCCGATCTTCTTCTTCCATTCTTCTTCTTCCGATTCTTCTTCTTCCGATCTTCTTCTTCCATTCTTCTTCTTCCGATCTTCTTCTTCCATTCTTCTTCTTCCATTCTTCTTCTTCCGATCTTCTTCTTCCATTCTTCTTCTTCCGATCTTCTTCTTCCATTCTTCTTCTTCCATTCTTCTTCTTCCGATCTTCTTCTTCCATTCTTCTTCTTCCGATCTTCTTCTTCCATTCTTCTTCTTCCGATCTTCTTCTTCCATTCTTCTTCTTCCATTCTTCTTCTTCCATCTTCTTCTTCCATCTTCTTCTTCCATTCTTCTTCTTCCGATCTTCTTCTTCCATTCTTCTTCTTCCGATCTTCTTCTTCCATTCTTCTTCTTCCGATCTTCTTCTTCCATTTCTTCTTCTTCCATTCTTCTTCTTCCGATCTTCTTCTTCCATTCTTCTTCTTCCGATCTTCTTCTTCCATTCTTCTTCTTCCGATCTTCTTCTTCCATTCTTCTTCTTCCGATCTTCTTCTTCCATTCTTCTTCTTCCGATCTTCTTCTTCCATTCTTCTTCTTCCATTTTTCTTCTCCATCTTCTTCTTCTTTCCTTCTTCTTCTTCCGATCTTCTTCTTCTTCCATTCTTCTTCTTCGATCTTCTTCTTCCATTCTTCTTCTTCCATCTTCTTCTTCCATTCTTCTTCTTCCGATCTTCTTCTTCCATTCTTCTTCTTCCGATCTTCTTCTTTCCATTCTTCTTCTTCCGATCTTCTTCTTCCATTCTTCTTCTTCCGATCTTCTTCTTCCATTCTTCTTCTTCCGATCTTCTTCTTCCATTCTTCTTCTTCCGATCTTCTTCTTCCATTCTTCTTCTTCCGATCTTCTTCTTCCATTCTTCTTCTTCCGATCTTCTTCTTCCATTCTTCTTCTTCCGATCTTCTTCTTCCATTCTTCTTCTTCCGATCTTCTTCTTCCATTCTTCTTCTTCCGATCTTCTTCTTCCATTCTTCTTCTTCCGATCTTCTTCTTCCATTCTTCTTCTTCCATCTTCTTCTTCCATCTTCTTCTTCCATTCTTCTTCCATTCTTCTTCTTCCGATCTTTTTCTTCCATTCTTCTTCTTTTAATCTTCTTCTTCCATTCTTCTTCTTCCGATCTTCTTCTTCCATTCTTCTTCTTCCATTCTTCTTCTTCCGTTCTTCTTCTTCCTTTCTTCTTCTTCCATTCTTCTTCTTCCGATCTTCTTCTTCCATTCTTCTTCTTCCATCTTCTCTCTTCTTCTTCTTCCATTCTTCTTCTTCCGATCTTCTTCTTCCATTCTTCTTCTTCCGATCTTCTTCTTCCATTCTTCTTCTTCCGATCTTCTTCTTCCATTCTTCTTCTTCCGATCTTCTTCTTCCATTCTTCTTCTTCCGATCTTCTTCTTCCATTCTTCTTCTTCCGATCTTCTTCTTCCATTCTTCTTCTTCCGATCTTCTTCTTCCATTCTTCTTCTTCCGATCTTCTTCTTCCATTCTTCTTCTTCCATTCTTCTTCTTCCATTCTTCTTCTTCCATCTTCTTCTTCCATCTTCTTCTTCCATCTTCTTCTTCCATCTTCTTCTTCCATTCTTCTTCTTCCGATCTTCTTCTTCCATTCTTCTTCTTCCGATCTTCTTCTTCCATTCTTCTTCTTCCGATCTTCTTCTTCCATTCTTCTTCTTCCGATCTTCTTCTTCCATTCTTCTTCTTCCGATCTTCTTCTTCCATTCTTCTTCCATTCTTCTTCTTCCGATCTTCTTCTTCCATTCTTCTTCTTCCGATCTTCTTCTTCCATTCTTCTTCCTCCCATCTTCTTCCTCCATTCTTCTTCTTCCCATCTTCTTCCTCCATTCTTCTTCCTCCGATCTTCTTCCTCCATTCTTCTTCCTCCCATCTTCTTCTTCCGATCTTCTTCTTCCATTCTTGCTCTTCCATTCTTCTTCTTCCTTCTTCTTCTTCCGATCTTCTTCTTCCATTCTTCTTCTTCCATTCTTCTTCTTCATTCTTCTTCCATTCTTCTTCTTCCGATCTTCTTCTTCCATTCTTCTTCTTCCGATCTTCTTCTTCCATTCTTCTTCTTCCGATCTTCTTCTTCCATTCTTCTTCTTCCGATCTTCTTCTTCCGTTCTTCTTCTTCCATTCTTCTTCTTCCTTTCTTCTTCTTCCTTTCTTCTTCTTCCGATCTTCTTCTTCCATTCTTCTTCTTCCGATCTTCTTCTTCCATTCTTCTTCTTCCGATCTTCTTCTTCCATTCTTCTTCTTCCATTCTTCTTCTTCCTTTCTTCTTCTTCCATTCTTCTTCTTCCGATCTTCTTCTTCCATTCTTCTTCTTCCGATCTTCTTCTTCCATTCTTCTTCCGATCTTCTTCTTCCATTCTTCTTCTTCCGATCTTCTTCTTCCATTCTTCTTCTTCCGATCTTCTTCTTCCATTCTTCTTCTTCCGATCTTCTTCTTCCATTCTTCTTCTTCCGATCTTCTTCTTCCATTCTTCTTCTTCCGATCTTCTTCTTCCATTCTTCTTCTTCCGATCTTCTTCTTCCATTCTTCTTCTTCCATCTTCTTCTTCCATTCTTCTTCTTCCATTCTTCTTCTTCCGATCTTCTTCTTCCATTCTTCTTCTTCCATCTTCTTCTTCCATTCTTCTCTTCTTCTTCTTCTTCCATTCTTCTTCTTCCGATCTTCTTCTTCCATTCTTCTTCTTCCGATCTTCTTCTTCCATTCTTCTTCTTCCATTCTTCTTCCCATTCCATTCTTCTTCTTCCATTCTTCTTCTTCCGATCTTCTTCTTCCATTCTTCTTCTTCCGATCTTCTTCTTCCATTCCTTCTTCCTTCTTCTTCTTCGATCTTCTTCTTCCATTCTTCTTCTTCGATCTTCTTCTTCCATTCTTCTTCTTCCGATCTTCTTCTTCCATTCTTCTCTTCCGATCTTCTTCTTCCATTCTTCTTCTTCCGATCTTCTTCTTCCATTCTTCTTCTTCCGATCTTCTTCTTCCATTCTTCTTCTTCCGATCTTCTTCTTCCATTCTTCTTCTTCCGATCTTCTTCTTCCATTCTTCTTCTTCCGATCTTCTTCTTCCATTCTTCTTCTTCCGATCTTCTTCTTCCATTCTTCTTCTTCCGATCTTTTCTTCCATTCTTCTTCTTCCGATCTTCTTCTTCCATTCTTCTTCTTCCGATCTTCTTCTTCCATTCTTCTTCTTCCATTCTTCTTCTTCCGATCTTCTTCTTCCATTCTTCTTCTTCCGATCTTCTTCTTCCATTCTTCTTCTTCCGATCTTCTTCTTCCATTCTTCTTCTTCCATTCTTCTTCTTCCGATCTTCTTCTTCCATTCTTCTTCTTCCGATCTTCTTCTTCCATTCTTCTTCTTCCGATCTTCTTCTTCCATTCTTCTTCTTCCGATCTTCTTCTTCCATTCTTCTTCTTCCGATCTTCTTCTTCCATTCTTCTTCTTCCGATCTTCTTCTTCCATTCTTCTTCTTCCGATCTTCTTCTTCCATTCTTCTTCTTCGATCTTCTTCTTCCATTCTTCTTCTTCCGATCTTCTTCTTCCATTCTTCTTCTTCCGATCTTCTTCTTCCATTCTTCTTCTTCGATCTTCTTCTTCCATTCTTCTTCTTCGATCTTCTTCTTCCATTCTTCTTCTTCCGATCTTCTTCTTCCATTCTTCTTCTTCCGATCTTCTTCTTCCATTCTTCTTCTTCCGATCTTCTCTTCCATTCTTCTTCTTCCGATCTTCTTCTTCCATTCTTCTTCTTCCGATCTTCTTCTTCCATTCTTCTTCTTCCGATCTTCTTCTTCCATTCTTCTTCTTCCGATCTTCTTCTTCCATTCTTCTTCTTCCGATCTTCTTCTTCCATTCTTCTTCTTCCGATCTTCTTCTTCCATTCTTCTTCTTCCATTCTTCTTCTTCCGATCTTCTTCTTCCATTCTTCTTCTTCCATTCTTCTTCTTCCGATCTTCTTCTTCCATTCTTCTTCTTCCGATCTTCTTCTTCCATTCTTCTTCTTCCGATCTTCTTCTTCCATTCTTCTTCTTCCGATCTTCTTCTTCCATTCTTCTTCTTCCGATCTTCTTCTTCCGATCTTCTTCTTCCATTCTTCTTCTTCCGATCTTCTTCTTCCATTCTTCTTCTTCCGATCTTCTTCTTCCATTCTTCTTCTTCCGATCTTCTTCTTCCATTCTTCTTCTTCCGATCTTCTTCTTCCATTCTTCTTCTTCCGATCTTCTTCTTCCATTCTTCTTCTTCCGATCTTCTTCTTCCATTCTTCTTCTTCCGATCTTCTTCTTCCATTCTTCTTCTTCCGATCTTCTTCTTCCATTCTTCTTCTTCCATTCTTCTTCTTCCGATCTTCTTCTTCCATTCTTCTTCTTCCGATCTTCTTCTTCCATTCTTCTTCTTCCGATCTTCTTCTTCCATTCTTCTTCTTCCGATCTTCTTCTTCCATTCTTCTTCTTCCATTCTTCTTCTTCCGATCTTCTTCTTCCATTCTTCTTCTTCCGATCTTCTTCTTCCATTCTTCTTCTTCCGATCTTCTTCTTCCATTCTTCTTCTTCCGATCTTCTTCTTCCATTCTTCTTCTTCCGATCTTCTTCTTCCATTCTTCTTCTTCCGATCTTCTTCTTCCATTCTTCTTCTTCCGATCTTCTTCTTCCATTCTTCTTCTTCCGATCTTCTTCTTCCATTCTTCTTCTTCCGATCTTCTTCTTCCATTCTTCTTCTTCCGATCTTCTTCTTCCATTCTTCTTCTTCCATTCTTCTTCTTCCGATCTTCTTCTTCCATTCTTCTTCTTCCGATCTTCTTCTTCCATTCTTCTTCTTCCGATCTTCTTCTTCCATTCTTCTTCTTCCGATCTTCTTCTTCCATCTTCTTCTTCCATTCTTCTTCTTCCGATCTTCTTCTTCCATTCTTCTTCTTCCGATCTTCTTCTTCCATTCTTCTTCTTCCGATCTTCTTCTTCCATTCTTCTTCTTCGATCTTCTTCTTCCATCTTCTTCTTCCATTCTTCTTCTTCCGATCTTCTTCTTCCATTCTTCTTCTTCCGATCTTCTTCTTCCATTCTTCTTCTTCCGATCTTCTTCTTCCATTCTTCTTCTTCCGATCTTCTTCTTCCATTCTTCTTCTTCCGATCTTCTTCTTCCATTCTTCTTCTTCCGATCTTCTTCTTCCATTCTTCTTCTTCCGATCTTCTTCTTCCATTCTTCTTCCATTCTTCCTTCCGATCTTCTTCTTCCATTCTTCTTCTTCCGATCTTCTTCTTCCATTCTTCTTCTTCCGATCTTCTTCTTCCATTCTTCTTCTTCCGATCTTCTTCTTCCATTCTTCTTCTTCCGATCTTCTTCTTCCATTCTTCTTCTTCCGATCTTCTTCTTCCATTCTTCTTCTTCCGATCTTCTTCTTCCATTCTTCTTCTTCCGATCTTCTTCTTCCATTCTTCTTCTTCCGATCTTCTTCTTCCATTCTTCTTCTTCCCTTCTTCTTCCATCTTCTTCTTCCATTCTTCTTCTTCCGATCTTCTTCTTCCATTCTTCTTCTTCCGATCTTCTTCTTCCATTCTTCTTCTTCCGATCTTCTTCTTCCATTCTTCTTCTTCCGATCTTCTTCTTCCATTCTTCTTCTTCCGATCTTCTTCTTCCATTCTTCTTCTTCCGATCTTCTTCTTCCATTCTTCTTCTTCCGATCTTCTTCTTCCATTCTTCTTCTTCCGATCTTCTTCTTCCATTCTTCTTCTTCCGATCTTCTTCTTCCATTCTTCTTCTTCCGATCTTCTTCTTCCATTCTTCTTCTTCCGATCTTCTTCTTCCATTCTTCTTCTTCCGATCTTCTTCTTCCATTCTTCTTCTTCCGATCTTCTTCTTCCATTCTTCTTCTTCCGATCTTCTTCTTCCATTCTTCTTCTTCCGATCTTCTTCTTCCATTCTTCTTCTTCCGATCTTCTTCTTCCATTCTTCTTCTTCCATTCTTCCCTTCCGATCTTCTTCTTCCATTCTTCTTCTTCCGATCTTCTTCTTCCATTCTTCTTCTTCCGATCTTCTTCTTCCATTCTTCTTCTTCCGATCTTCTTCTTCCATTCTTCTTCTTCCGATCTTCTTCTTCCATTCTTCTTCTTCCGATCTTCTTCTTCCATTCTTCTTCTTCCGATCTTCTTCTTCCATTCTTCTTCTTCCGATCTTCTTCTTCCATTCTTCTTCTTCCATTCTTCTCTTTCCATTCTTTTTCTTCCATTTTTTCTTCTTCCGATCTTCTTCTTCCATTCTTCTTCTTCCGATCTTCTTCTTCCATTCTTCTTCTTCCGATCTTCTTCTTCCATTCTTCTTCTTCCGATCTTCTTCTTCCATTCTTCTTCTTCCGATCTTCTTCTTCCATTCTTCTTCTTCCGATCTTCTTCTTCCATTCTTCTTCTTCCATTCTTCTTCTTCCGATCTTCTTCTTCCATTCTTCTTCTTCCGATCTTCTTCTTCCATTCTTCTTCTTCCGATCTTCTTCTTCCATTCTTCTTCTTCCGATCTTCTTCTTCCATTCTTCTTCTTCCGATCTTCTTCTTCCATTCTTCTTCTTCCGATCTTCTTCTTCCATCTTCTTCTTCCGATCTTCTTCTTCCATTCTTCTTCTTCCGATCTTCTTCTTCCATTCTTCTTCTTCCATCTTCTTCTTCCATCTTCTTCTTCCATTCTTCTTCTTCCATTCTTCTTCTTCCGATCTTCTTCTTCCATTCTTCTTCTTCCGATCTTCTTCTTCCATTCTTCTTCTTCCGATCTTCTTCTTCCATTCTTCTTCTTCCGATCTTCTTCTTCCATTCTTCTTCTTCCGATCTTCTTCTTCCATTCTTCTTCTTCCATTCTTCTTCTTCCGATCTTCTTCTTCCATTCTTCTTCTTCCGATCTTCTTCTTCCATTCTTCTTCTTCCGATCTTCTTCTTCCATTCTTCTTCTTCCATCTTCTTCTTCCATTCTTCTTCTTCCGATCTTCTTCTTCCATTCTTCTTCTTCCGATCTTCTTCTTCCATTCTTCTTCTTCCGATCTTCTTCTTCCATTCTTCTTCTTCCGATCTTCTTCTTCCATTCTTCTTCTTCCATTCTTCTTCTTCCGATCTTCTTCTTCCATTCTCTTCTTCCGATCTTCTTCTTCCATTCTTCTTCTTCCGATCTTCTTCTTCCATTCTTCTTCTTCCGATCTTCTTCTTCCATTCTTCTTCTTCATTCTTCTTCTTCCGATCTTCTTCTTCCATTCTTCTTCTTCCGATCTTCTTCTTCCATTCTTCTCTTCGATCTTCTTCTTCCATTCTTCTTCTTCCGATCTTCTTCTTCCATTCTTCTTCTTCCATTCTTCTTCTTCCGATCTTCTTCTTCCATTCTTCTTCTTCCGATCTTCTTCTTCCATTCTTCTTCTTCCGATCTTCTTCTTCCATTCTTCTTCTTCCGATCTTCTTCTTCCATTCTTCTTCTTCTCTTCTTCTCCGATCTTCTTCTTCCATTCTTCTTCTTCCGATCTTCTTCTTCCATTCTTCTTCTTCCGATCTTCTTCTTCCATTCTTCTTCTTCCGATCTTCTTCTTCCATTCTTCTTCTTCCGATCTTCTTCTTCCATTCTTCTTCCGATCTTCTTCTTCCATTCTTCTTCTTCCGATCTTCTTCTTCCATTCTTCTTCTTCCGATCTTCTTCTTCCATTCTTCTTCTTCCGATCTTCTTCTTCCATTCTTCTTCTTCCGATCTTCTTCTTCCATTCTTCTTCTTCCGATCTTCTTCTTCCATTCTTCTTCTTCCGATCTTCTTCTTCCATTCTTCTTCTTCCGATCTTCTTCTTCCATTCTTCTTCTTCCGATCTTCTTCTTCCATTCTTCTTCTTCCGATCTTCTTCTTCCATTCTTCTCTTCCATTCTTCACTTCCGATCTTCTTCTTCCATTCTTCTTCTTCCGATCTTCTTCTTCCATTCTTCTTCTTCCGATCTTCTTCTTCCATTCTTCTTCTTCCGATCTTCTTCTTCCATTCTTCTTCTTCCGATCTTCTTCTTCCATTCTTCTTCTTCCGATCTTCTTCTTCCATTCTTCTTCTTCCGATCTTCTTCTTCCATTCTCTTCTTCCTTCACTTCCGATCTTCTTCTTCCATTCTTCCACTTCCGATCTTCTTCTTCCATTCTTCTTCTTCCGATCTTCTTCTTCCATTCTTCTTCTTCCGATCTTCTTCTTCCATTCTTCTTCTTCCGATCTTCTTCTTCCATTCTTCTTCTTCCGATCTTCTTCTTCCATTCTTCTTCTTCCGATCTTCTTCTTCCATTCTTCTTCTTCCGATCTTCTTCTTCCATTCTTCTTCTTCCGATCTTCTTCTTCCATTCTCTCTTCCGATCTTCTTCTTCCATTCTTCTTCTTCCGATCTTCTTCTTCCATTCTTCTTCTTCCGATCTTCTTCTTCCATTCTTCTTCTTCCGATCTTCTTCTTCCATTCTTCTTCTTCGATCTTCTTCTTCCATTCTTCTTCTTCCGATCTTCTTCTTCCATTCTTCTTCTTCCGATCTTCTTCTTCCATTCTTCTTCTTCCGATCTTCTTCTTCCATTCTTCTTCTTCCGATCTTCTTCTTCCATTCTTCTTCTTCCGATCTTCTTCTTCCATTTTCTTCTTCTTCCGATCTTCTTCTTCCATTCTTCTTCTTCCGATCTTCTCTTCCATTCTTCTTCTTCCGATCTTCTTCTTCCATTCTTCTTCTTCCGATCTTCTTCTTCCATTCTTCTTCTTCCATTCTTCTTCTTCCGATCTTCTTCTTCCATTCTTCTTCTTCCGATCTTCTTCTTCCATTCTTCTTCTTCCGATCTTCTTCTTCCATTCTTCTTCTTCCGATCTTCTTCTTCCATTCTTCTTCTTCCGATCTTCTTCTTCATTCTTCTTCTTCCGATCTTCTTCTTCCATTCTTCTTCTTCCATCTTCTTCTTCCATTCTTCTTCTTCCATTCTTCTTCTTCCATCTTCTTCTTCCCTTCTTCTTCCATTCTTCTTCTTCCGATCTTCTTCTTCCATTCTTCTCTTCCGATCTTCTTCTTCCATTCTTCTTCTTCCATTCTTCTTCTTCCGATCTTCTTCTTCCATTCTTCTTCTTCCGATCTTCTTCTTCCATTCTTCTTCTTCCGATCTTCTTCTTCCATTCTTCTTCTTCCATTCTTCTTCTTCCATCTTCTTCTTCCATTCTTCTTCTTCCGATCTTCTTCTTCCATTCTTCTTTTCCGATCTTCTTCTTCCATTCTTCTTCTTCCGATCTTCTTCTTCCATTCTTCTTCTTCCGATCTTCTTCTTCCATTCTTCTTCTTCCGATCTTCTTCTTCCATTCTTCTTCTTTCGATCTTCTTCTTCCATTCTTCTTCTTCCATTCTTCCACTTCCGATCTTCTTCTTCCATTCTTCTTCTTCCGATCTTCTTCTTCCATTCTTCTTCTTCCGATCTTCTTCTTCCATTCTTCTTCTTCCGATCTTCTTCTTCCATCTTCTTCTTCCATTCTTCTTCTTCCGATCTTCTTCTTCCATTCTTCTTCTTCCATCTTCTTCTTCCATTCTTCTTCTTCCGATCTTCTTCTTCCATTCTTCTTCTTCCGATCTTCTTCTTCCATTCTTCTTCTTCCGATCTTCTTCTTCCATTCTTCTTCTTCCGATCTTTTCTTCCATTCTTCTTCTTCCGATCTTCTTCTTCCATTCTTCTTCTTTCGATCTTCTTCTTCCATCTTCTTCTTCCATTCTTCTTCTTCCGATCTTCTTCTTCCATTCTTCTTCTTCCGATCTTCTTCTTCCATTCTTCTTCTTCCGATCTTCTTCTTCCATTCTTCTTCTTCCGATCTTCTTCTTCCATTCTTCTTCTTCCGATCTTCTTCTTCCATTTCTTCTTCCGATCTTCTTCTTCCATTCTTCTTCTTCCGATCTTCTTCTTCCATTCTTCTTCTTCCATCTTCTTCTTCCGATCTTCTTCTTCCATTCTTCTTCTTCCGATCTTCTTCTTCCATTCTTCTTCTTCCGATCTTCTTCTTCCATTCTTCTTCTTCCGATCTTCTTCTTCCATTCTTCTTCTTCCGATCTTCTTCTTCCATTCTTCTTCTTCCGATCTTCTTCTTCCATTCTTCTTCTTCCGATCTTCTTCTTCCATTCTTCTTCTTCCGATCTTCTTCTTCCATTCTTCTTCTTCCATTCTTCTTCTTCCGATCTTCTTCTTCCATTCTTCTTCTTCCGATCTTCTTCTTCCATTCTTCTTCTTCCGATCTTCTTCTTCCATTCTTCTTCTTCCGATCTTCTTCTTCCATTCTTCTTCTTCCGATCTTCTTCTTCCATTCTTCTTCTTCCATCTTCTTCTTCCATTCTTCTTCTTCCGATCTTCTTCTTCCATTCTTCTTCTTCCGATTTTCTTCTTCTTCTTCTTCTTCCATTCTTCTTCTTCCATTCTTCTTCTTCCGATCTTCTTCTTCCATTCTTCTTCTTCCGATCTTCTTCTTCCATTCTTCTTCTTCCGATCTTCTTCTTCCATTCTTCTTCTTCCGATCTTCTTCTTCCATTCTTCTTCTTCCGATCTTCTTCTTCCATTCTTCTTCTTCCGATCTTCTTCTTCCATTCTTCTTCTTCCATTCTTCTTCTTCCGATCTTCTTCTTCCATTCTTCTTCTTCCGATCTTCTTCTTCTTCTTCTTCTTCCATCTTCTTCTTCCATTCTTCTTCTTCCGATCTTCTTCTTCCATTCTTCTTCTTCCGATCTTCTTCTTCCATTCTTCTTCTTCCGATCTTCTTCTTCCATTCTTCTTCTTCCGATCTTCTTCTTCCATTCTTCTTCTTCCGATCTTCTTCTTCCATTCTTCTTCTTCCATCTTCTTCTTCCATTCTTCTTCTTCCGATCTTCTTCTTCCATTCTTCTTCTTCCGATCTTCTTCTTCCATTCTTCTTCTTCCATCTTCTTCTTCCATTCTTCTTCTCCGATCTTCTTCTTCCATTCTTCTTCTTCCGATCTTCTTCTTCCATTCTTCTTCTTCCATCTTCTTCTTCCATTCTTCTTCTTCCATTCTTCTTCTTCCGATCTTCTTCTTCCATTCTTCTTCTTCCATCTTCTTCTTCCATTCTTCTTCTTCCGATCTTCTTCTTCCATTCTTCTTCTTCCGATCTTCTTCTTCCATTCTTCTTCCGATCTTCTTCTTCCATTCTTCTTCTTCCGATCTTCTTCTTCCATTCTTCTTCTTCCGATCTTCTTCTTCCATTCTTCTTCTTCCATTCTTCTCTTCCGATCTTCTTCTTCCATTCTTCTTCTTCCGATCTTCTTCTTCCATTCTTCTTCTTCCGATCTTCTTCTTCCATTCTTCTTCTTCCGATCTTCTTCTTCCATTCTTCTTCTTTCGATCTTCTTCTTCCTTCTTCTTTTTCATTCTTCTTCTTCCGATCTTCTTCTTCCATTCTCTTCTTTCCATCTTCTTCTTCCGATCTTCTTCTTCCATTCTTTCTCTTCCGATCTTCTTCTTCCATTCTTCTTCTTCGATCTTCTTCTTCCATTCTTCTTCCGATCTTCTTCTTCCATTCTTCTTCTTCCGATCTTCTTCTTCCATTCTTCTTCTTCCGATCTTCTTCTTCCATTCTTCTTCTTCCGATCTTCTTCTTCCATTCTTCTTCTTCCATTCTTCTTCTTCCGATCTTCTTCTTCCATTCTTCTTCTTCCGATCTTCTTCTTCCATTCTTCTTCTTCCGATCTTCTTCTTCCATTCTTCTTCTTCCGATCTTCTTCTTCCATTCTTCTTCTTCCGATCTTCTTCTTCCATTCTTCTTCTTCCGATCTTCTTCTTCCATTCTTCTTCTTCCGATCTTCTTCTTCCATTCTTCTTCTTCCGATCTTCTTCTTCCATTCTTCTTCTTCCGATCTTCTTCTTCCATTCTTCTTCTTCCGATCTTCTTCTTCCATTCTTCTTCTTCCGATCTTCTTCTTCCATTCTTCTTCTTCCGATCTTCTTCTTCCATTCTTCTTCTTCCGATCTTCTTCTTCCATTCTTCTTCTTCCGATCTTCTTCTTCCATTCTTCTTCTTCGATCTTCTTCTTCCATTCTTCTTCTTCCGATCTTCTTCTTCCATTCTTCTTCTTCCGATCTTCTTCTTCCATTCTTCTTCTTCGATCTTCTTCTTCCATTCTTCTTCTTCCGATCTTCTTCTTCCATTCTTCTTCTTCCATTCTTCTTCTTCCGATCTTCTTCTTCCATCTTCTTCTTCCTTCTTCTTCTTCCGATCTTCTTCTTCCATTCTTCTTCTTCCGATCTTCTTCTTCCATTCTTCTTCTTCCGATCTTCTTCTTCCATTCTTCTTCTTCCGATCTTCTTCTTCCATTCTTCTTCTTCCGATCTTCTTCTTCCATTCTTCTTCTTCCATTCTTCTTCTTCCGATCTTCTTCTTCCATTCTTCTTCTTCCGATCTTCTTCTTCCATTCTTCTTCTTCCGATCTTCTTCTTCCATTCTTCTTCTTCCGATCTTCTTCTTCCATTCTTCTTCTTCCGATCTTCTTCTTCCATCTTCTTCTTCCATTCTTCCACTTCCGATCTTCTTCTTCCATTCTTCTTCTTCCGATCTTCTTCTTCCATTCTTCTTCTTCCGATCTTCTTCTTCCATTCTTCTTCTTCCGATCTTCTTCTTCCATTCTTCTTCTCCGATCTTCTTCTTCCATTCTCTTCTTCCGATCTTCTTCTTCCATTCTTCTTCTTCCCAGTTTTTTCTTCCATCTTCTTCTTCCATTCTTCTTCTTCCGATCTTCTTCTTCCATTCTTCTTCTTCCGATCTTCTTCTTCCATTCTTCTTCTTCCGATCTTCTTCTTCCATTCTTCTTCTTCCGATCTTCTTCTTCCATTCTTCTTCTTCCGATCTTCTTCTTCCATTCTTCTTCTTCCGATCTTCTTCTTCCATTCTTCTTCTTCGATCTTCTTCTTCCATTCTTCTTCTTCCATTCTTCTTCTTCCGATCTTCTTCTTCCATTCTTCTTCTTCATTCTTCTTCTTTCATTCTTCTTCTTCCTTCTTCTTCTTCCATTCTTCTTCTTCCGATCTTCTTCTTCCATTCTTCTTCTTCCGATCTTCTTCTTCCATCTTCTTCTTCCATTCTTCTTCTTCCGATCTTCTTCTTCCATTCTTCTTCTTCCGATCTTCTTCTTCCATTCTTCTTCTTCCGATCTTCTTCTTCCATTCTTCTTCTTCCATCTTCTTCTTCCATTCTTCTTCTTCCGATCTTCTTCTTCCATTCTTCTTCTTCCATTCTTCTTCTTCCGATCTTCTTCTTCCATTCTTCTTCTTCCGATCTTCTTCTTCCGATCTTCTTCTTCCATTCTTCTTCTTCCGATCTTCTTCTTCCATTCTTCTTCTTCCGATCTTCTTCTTCCATTCTTCTTCTTCCGATCTTCTTCTTCCATTCTTCTTCTTCCATCTTCTTCTTCCATTCTTCTTCTTCCGATCTTCTTCTTCCATTCTTCTTCTTCCGATCTTCTTCTTCCATTCTTCTTCTTCCGATCTTCTTCTTCCATTCTTCTTCTTCCGATCTTCTTCTTCCATTCTTCTTCTTCCGATCTTCTTCTTCCATTCTTCTTCTTCCATTCTTCTTCTTCCGATCTTCTTCTTCCATTCTTCTTCTTCCGATCTTCTTCTTCCATCTTCTTCTTCCATTCTTCTTCTTCGATCTTCTTCTTCCATTCTTCTTCTTCCGATCTTCTTCTTCCATTCTTCTTCTTCGATCTTCTTCTTCCATTCTTCTTCTTCCATTCTTCTTCTTCCATTCTTCTTCTTCCGATCTTCTTCTTCCATTCTTCTTCTTCCGATCTTCTTCTTCCATTCTTCTTCTTCCGATCTTCTTCTTCCATTCTTCTTCTTCCGATCTTCTTCTTCCATTCTTCTTCTTCCGATCTTCTTCTTCCATTCTTCTTCTTCCGATCTTCTTCTTCCATTCTTCTTCTTCCGATCTTCTTCTTCCATTCTTCTTCTTCCGATCTTCTTCTTCCATTCTTCTTCTTCCGATCTTCTTCTTCCATTCTTCTTCTTCCGATCTTCTTCTTCCATTCTTCTTCTTCCATTCTTCTTCTTCCGATCTTCTTCTTCCATTCTTCTTCTTCCCATCTTCTTCTTCCATTCTTCTTCTTCCGATCTTCTTCTTCCATTCTTCTTCTTCCGATCTTCTTCTTCCATTCTTCTTCTTCCGATCTTCTTCTTCCATTCTTCTTCTTCCGATCTTCTTCTTCCATTCTTCTTCTTCCATTCTTCCATTTCCGATCTTCTTCTTCCATTCTTCTTCTTCCGATCTTCTTCTTCCATTCTTCTTCTTCCATCTTCTTCTTCCATTCTTCTTCTTCCGATCTTCTTCTTCCATTCTTCTTCTTCCGATCTTCTTCTTCCATTCTTCTTCTTCCGATCTTCTTCTTCCATTCTTCTTCTTCCGATCTTCTTCTTCCATTCTTCTTCTTCGATCTTCTTCTTCCATTCTTCTCTTCCGATCTTCTTCTTCCATTCTTCTTCTTCCGATCTTCTTCTTCTCCCTTCTTCTCTCCATCTTCTTCTTCCATTCTTCTTCTTCCGATCTTCTTCTTCCATTCTTCTTCTTCCGATCTTCTTCTTCCATTCTTCTTCTTCCGATCTTCTTCTTCCATTCTTCTTCTTCCGATCTTCTTCTTCCATTCTTCTTCTTCCATTCTTCCACTTCCGATCTTCTTCTTCCATTCTTCTTCTTCCGATCTTCTTCTTCCATTCTTCTTCTTCGATCTTCTTCTTCCATTCTTCTTCTTCCGATCTTCTTCTTCCATTCTTCTTCTTCCGATCTTCTTCTTCCATTCTTCTTCTTCCGATCTTCTTCTTCCATTCTTCTTCTTCCGATCTTCTTCTTCCATTCTTCTTCTTCCGATCTTCTTCTTCCATTCTTCTTCTTCCATTCTTCTTCTTCCGATCTTCTTCTTCCATTCTTCTTCTTCCGATCTTCTTCTTCCATTCTTCTTCTTCCGATCTTCTTCTTCCATTCTTCTTCTTCCGATCTTCTTCTTCCATTCTTCTTCTTCCGATCTTCTTCTTCCATTCTTCTTCTTCCGATCTTCTTCTTCCATTCTTCTTCTTCCGATCTTCTTCTTCCATTCTTCTTCTTCCGATCTTCTTCTTCCATTCTTCTTCTTCCGATCTTCTTCTTCCATTCTTCTTCTTCCGATCTTCTTCTTCCATTCTTCTTCTTCCGATCTTCTTCTTCCATTCTTCTTCTTCCGATCTTCTTCTTCCTTCTTCTTCTTCCGATCTTCTTCTTCCATTCTTCTTCTTCCGATCTTCTTCTTCCATTCTTCTTCTTCCGATCTTCTTCTTCCATTCTTCTTCTTCCGATCTTCTTCTTCCATTCTTCTTCTTCCGATCTTCTTCTTCCATTCTTCTTCTTCCGATCTTCTTCTTCCATTCTTCTTCTTCCATTCTTCTCTTCCGATCTTCTTCTTCCATTCTTCTTCTTCCGATCTTCTTCTTCCATTCTTCTCTTCGATCTTCTTCTTCCATTCTTCTTCTTCCGATCTTCTTCTTCCATTCTTCTTCTTCCATCTTCTTCTTCCATTCTTCTTCTTCCGATCTTCTTCTTCCTTCTTCTTCTTCCATTCTTCTTCTTCCGATCTTCTTCTTCCATTCTTCTTCTTCCGATCTTCTTCTTCCATTCTTCTTCTTCCGATCTTCTTCTCCATTCTTCTTCTTCCGATCTTCTTCTTCCATTCTTCTTCTTCCGATCTTCTTCTTCCATTCTTCTTCTTCCGATCTTCTTCTTCCATTCTTCTTCTTCCGATCTTCTTCTTCCATTCTTCTTCTTCCGATCTTCTTCTTCCATTCTTCTTCTTCCGATCTTCTTCTTCCATTCTTCTTCTTCCGATCTTCTTCTCCATTCTTCTTCTTCGATCTTCTTCTTCCATTCTTCTTCTTCCGATCTTCTTCTTCCATTCTTCTTCTTCCGATCTTCTTCTTCCATTCTTCTTCTTCCATTCTTCCACTTCCGATCTTCTTCTTCCATTCTTCTTCTTCCGATCTTCTTCTTCCATTCTTCTTCTTCCGATCTTCTTCTTCCATTCTTCTTCTTCGATCTTCTTCTTCCATTCTTCTTCTTCCGATCTTCTTCTTCCATTCTTCTTCTTCCGATCTTCTTCTTCCATTCTTCTTCTTCCGATCTTCTTCTTCCATTCTTCTTCTTCCGATCTTCTTCTTCCATTCTTCTTCTTCCGATCTTCTTCTTCCATTCTTCTTCTTCCGATCTTCTTCTTCCATTCTTCTTCTTCCGATCTTCTTCTTCCATTCTTCTTCTTCCATTCTTCTTCTTCCGATCTTCTTCTTCCATTCTTCTTCTTCCGATCTTCTTCTTCCATTCTTCTTCTTCCGATCTTCTTCTTCCATTCTTCTTCTTCCGATCTTCTTCTTCCATCTTCTTCTTCCATTCTTCTTCTTCCATTCTTCTTCTTCCGATCTTCTTCTTCCATTCTTCTTCTTCGATCTTCTTCTTCCATTCTTCTTCTTCCGATCTTCTTCTTCCATTCTTCTTCTTCCGATCTTCTTCTTCCATTCTTCTTCTTCCGATCTTCTTCTTCCATTCTTCTTCTTCCGATCTTCTTCTTCCATTCTTCTTCTTCCGATCTTCTTCTTCCATTCTTCTTCTTCCGATCTTCTTCCATTCTTCTTCTTCCGATCTTCTTCTTCCATTCTTCTTCTTCCGATCTTCTTCTTCCATTCTTCTTCTTCGATCTTCTTCTTCCATTCTTCTTCTTCCGATCTTCTTCTTCCATTCTTCTTCTTCCATTCTTCTTCTTCCGATCTCTCTTCTCCATTCTTCTTCTTCCGATCTTCTTCTTCCATTCTTCTTCTTCCGATCTTCTTCTTCCATTCTTCTTCTTCCGATCTTCTTCTTCCATTCTTCTTCTTCCGATCTTCTTCTTCTATCTTCTTCTTCCGATCTTCTTCTTCCATCTTCTTCTTCCGATCTTCTTCTTCCATTCTTCTTCTTCCGATCTTCTTCTTCCATTCTTCTTCTTCCGATCTTCTTCTTCCATTCTTCTTCTTCCGATCTTCTTCTTCCATTCTTCTTCTTCCGATCTTCTTCTTCCATTCTTCTTCTTCCGATCTTCTTCTTCCATTCTTCTTCTTCCGATCTTCTTCTTCCATTCTTCTTCTTCCGATCTTCTTCTTCCATTCTTCTTCTTCGATCTTCTTCTTCCATTCTTCTTCTTCCGATCTTCTTCTTCCATCTTCTTCTTCCATCTTCTTCTTCCGATCTCTTCTTCCATTCTTCTTCTTCCGATCTTCTTCTTCCATTCTTCTTCTTCCGATCTTCTTCTTCCATTCTTCTTCTTCCGATCTTCTTCTTCCATTCTTCTTCTTCCGATCTTCTTCTTCCATTCTTCTTCTTCCATCTTCTTCTTCCATTCTTCTTCTTCCGATCTTCTTCTTCCATTCTTCTTCTTCCATTCTTCTTCTTCCGATCTTCTTCTTCCATTCTTCTTCTTCCGATCTTCTTCTTCCATTCTTCTTCTCCATTCTTCTCTTCCGATCTTCTTCTTCCATTCTTCTTCTTCCATTCTTCTTCTTCCGATCTTCTTCTTCCATTCTTCTTCTTCCGATCTTCTTCTTCCATTCTTCTTCTTCCGATCTTCTTCTTCCATTCTTCTTCTTCCATCTTCTTCTTCCATTTTTCTTCTTCACTTTCTTCCACTTCCGATCTTCTTCTTCCATTCTTCTTCTTCCGATCTTCTTCTTCCATTCTTCTTCTTCCGATCTTCTTCTTCCATTCTTCTTCTTCCGATCTTCTTCTTCCATTCTTCTTCTTCCGATCTTCTTCTTCCATTCTTCTTCTTCCGATCTTCTTCTTCCATTCTTCTTCCGATCTTCTTCTCCTTCTTCTTCTTCCGATCTTCTTCTTCCTTCTTCTTCTTCCATTCTTCTTCTTCCGATCTTCTTCTTCCATTCTTCTTCTTCCATTCTTCTTCTTCCGATCTTCTTCTTCCATCTTCTTCTTCCATTCTTCCCTTCCGATCTTCTTCTTCCATTCTTCTTCTTCCGATCTTCTTCTTCCATTCTTCTTCTTCCGATCTTCTTCTTCCATTCTTCTTCTTCCGATCTTCTTCTTCCATTCTTCTTCTTCGATCTTCTTCTTCCATTCTTCTTCTTCCGATCTTCTTCTTCCATTCTTCTTCTTCCGATCTTCTTCTTCCATTCTTCTTCTTCCGATCTTCTTCTTCCATTCTTCTTCTTTCCATCTTCTTCTTCCATTCTTCTTCTTCCGATCTTCTTCTTCCATTCTTCTTCTTCCGATCTTCTTCTTCCATTCTTCTTCTTCCGATCTTCTTCTTCCATTCTTCTTCTTCCGATCTTCTTCTTCCATTCTTCTTCTTCCGATCTTCTTCTTCCATTCTTCTTCTTCCGATCTTCTTCTTCCATTCTTCTTCTTCGATCTTCTTCTTCCATTCTTCTTCTTCCGATCTTCTTCTTCCATTCTTCTTCTTCCGATCTTCTTCTTCCATTCTTCTTCTTCCGATCTTCTTCTTCCATTCTTCTTCTTCCGATCTTCTTCTTCCATTCTTCTTCTTCCATTCTTCTTCTTCCGATCTTCTTCTTCCATTCTTCTTCTTCCGATCTTCTTCTTCCATTCTTCTTCTTCCGATCTTCTTCTTCCATTCTTCTTCTTCCGATCTTCTTCTTCCATTCTTCTTCTTCCGATCTTCTTCTTCCATTCTTCTTCTTCCGATCTTCTTCTTCCATTCTTCTTCTTCCATCTTCTTCTTCCATTCTTCTTCTTCCGATCTTCTTCTTCCATTCTTCTTCTTCCATTCTTCTTCTTCCATTCTTCTTCTTCCGATCTTCTTCTTCCATTCTTCTTCTTCCGATCTTCTTCTTCCATTCTTCTTCTTCCGATCTTCTTCTTCCATTCTTCTTCTTCCGATCTTCTTCTTCCATTCTTCTTCTTCCGATCTTCTTCTTCCATTCTTCTTCTTCCATTCTTCTTCTTCCGATCTTCTCTTCCATTCTTCTTCTTCCGATCTTCTTCTTCCATTCTTCTTCTTCCGATCTTCTTCTTCCATTCTTCTTCTTCCGATCTTCTTCTTCCATTCTTCTTCTTCCGATCTTCTTCTTCCATTCTTCTTCTTCCATTCTTCTTCTTCCATTCTTCTTCTTCCATCTTCTTCTTCCATTCTTCTTCTTCCGATCTTCTTCTTCCATTCTTCTTCTTCTTCTCTTCTTCTTCCATCTTCTTCTTCCGATCTTCTTCTTCCATTCTTCTTCTTCCGATCTTCTTCATTCTTCTTCTTCCGATCTTCTTCTTCCATTCTTCTTCTTCCGATCTTCTTCTTCCATTCTTCTTCTTCCGATCTTCTTCTTCCATTCTTCTTCTTCCGATCTTCTTCTTCCATTCTTCTTCTTCCGATCTTCTTCTTCCATTCTTCTTCTTCCGATCTTCTTCTTCCATTCTTCTTCTTCCGATCTTCTTCTTCCATTCTTCTTCTTCCGATCTTCTTCTTCCATTCTTCTTCTTCCGATCTTCTTCTTCCATTCTTCTTCTTCCGATCTTCTTCTTCCATTCTTCTTCTTCCGATCTTCTTCTTCCATTCTTCTTCTTCCATTCTTCTTCTTCCGATCTTCTTCTTCCATTCTTCTTCTTCCGATCTTCTTCTTCCATTCTTCTTCTTCCGATCTTCTTCTTCCATTCTTCTTCTTCCGATCTTCTTCTTCCATTCTTCTTCTTCCGATCTTCTTCCATTCTTCTTCTTCGATCTTCTTCTTCTTTCTTCTTCTTCCATTCTTCCACTTCCGATCTTCTTCTTCCATTCTTCTTCTTCCGATCTTCTTCTTCCATTCTTCTTCTTCCGATCTTCTTCTTCCATTCTTCTTCTTCCGATCTTCTTCTTCCATTCTTCTTCTTCCATTCTTCTTCTTCCATCTTCTTCTTCTTCTTCTTCCGATCTTCTTCTTCCATTCTTCTTCTTCCATTCTTCTTCTTCCGATCTTCTTCTTCCATTCTTCTTCTTCCATTCTTCTTCTTCCATTCTTCTTCTTCCGATCTTCTTCTTCCATTCTTCTTCTTCCGATCTTCTTCTTCCATTCTTCTTCTTCCGATCTTCTTCTTCCATTCTTCTTCTTCCGATCTTCTTCTTCCATTCTTCTTCTTCCGATCTTCTTCTTCCATTCTTCTTCTTCTCTCATTCTTCTTCTTCCGATCTTCTTCTTCCATTCTTCTTCTTCCGATCTTCTTCTTCCATTCTTCTTCTTCCGATCTTCTTCTTCCATTCTTCTTCTTCCGATCTTCTTCTTCCATTCTTCTTCTTCCGATCTTCTTCTTCCATTCTTCTTCTTCCGATCTTCTTCTTCCATTCTTCTTCTTCCATTCTTCTTCTTCCGATCTTCTTCT
The DNA here is from genome assembly GCA_013389735.1 of Phaseolus lunatus. NCBI lineage: Eukaryota > Viridiplantae > Streptophyta > Magnoliopsida > Fabales > Fabaceae > Phaseolus > Phaseolus lunatus. The sequence goes on from JAAFYQ010000250.1 coordinate 27,855, forward strand.
TCCATCTTCTTCTTCCATTCTTCTTCTTCCATCTTCTTCTTCCGATCTTCTTCTTCCATTCTTCTTCTTCCGATCTTCTTCTTCCATTCTTCTTCTTCCGATCTTCTTCTTCCATTCTTCTTCTTCCGATCTTCTTCTTCCATTCTTCTTCTTCCGATCTTCTTCTTCCATTCTTCTTCTTCCGATCTTCTTCTTCCATTCTTCTTCTTCCGATCTTCTTCTTCCATTCTTCTTCTTCCGATCTTCTTCTTCCATTCTTCTTCTTCCGATCTTCTTCTTCCATTCTTCTTCTTCCGATCTTCTTCTTCCATTCTTCTTCTTCCGATCTTCTTCTTCCATTCTTCTTCTTCCGATCTTTTTCTTCCATTCTTCTTCTTCCGATCTTCTTCTTCCATTCTTCTTCTTCCATTCTTCCACTTCCGATCTTCTTCTTCCATTCTTCTTCTTCCGATCTTCTTCTTCCATTCTTCTTCTTCGATCTTCTTCTTCCATTCTTCTTCTTCCATTCTTCTTCTTCCGATCTTCTTCTTCCATTCTTCTTCTTCCGATCTTCTTCTTCCATTCTTCTTCTTCCGATCTTCTTCTTCCATTCTTCTTCTTCGATCTTCTTCTTCCATCTTCTTCTTCCGATCTTCTTCTTCCATTCTTCTCTTCCGATCTTCTTCTTCCATTCTTCTTCTTCCGATCTTCTTCTTCCATTCTTCTTCTTCCGATCTTCTTCTTCCATTCTTCTTCTTCCGATCTTCTTCTTCCATTCTTCTTCTTCCGATCTTCTTCTTCCATTCTTCTTCTTCCGATCTTCTTCTTCCATTCTTCTTCTTCCGATCTTCTTCTTCCATTCTTCTTCTTCCGATCTTCTTCTTCCATTCTTCTTCTTCCGATCTTCTTCTTCCATTCTTCTTCTTCCGATCTTCTTCTTCTTCTTCTTCTTCCGATCTTCTTCTTCCATTCTTCTTCTTCCGATCTTCTTCTTCCATTCTTCTTCTTCCGATCTTCTTCTTCCATTCTTCTTCTTCCGATCTTCTTCTTCTTCTTCTTCCATTCTTCCACTTCCGATCTTCTTCTTCCATTCTTCTTCTTCCGATCTTCTTCTTCCATTCTTCTTCTTCCGATCTTCTTCTTCCATTCTTCTTCTTCCGATCTTCTTCTTCCATTCTTCTTCTTCCGATCTTCTTCTTCCATTCTTCTTCTTCCGATCTTCTTCTTCCATTCTTCTTCTTCCATTCTTCTTCTTCCGATCTTCTTCTTCCATTCTTCTTCTTCCGATCTTCTTCTTCCATTCTTCTTCTTCCGATCTTCTTCTTCCATTCTTCTTCTTCCGATCTTCTTCTTCCATCTTCTTCTTCCATTCTTCTTCTTCCGATCTTCTTCTTCCGATCTTCTTCTTCCATTCTTCTTCTTCCGATCTTCTTCTTCCATTCTTCTTCCGATCTTCTTCTTCCATTCTTCTTCTTCCGATCTTCTTCTTCCATTCTTCTTCTTCCGATCTTCTTCTTCCATTCTTCTTCTTCGATCTTCTTCTTCCATTCTTCTTCTTCCATTCTTCTTCTTCCATCTTCTTCTTCCATCTTCTTCTTCCGATCTTCTTCTTCCATTCTTCTTCTTCCGATCTTCTTCTTCCATTCTTCTTCTTCCGATCTTCTTCTTCCATTCTTCTTCTTCCGATCTTCTTCTTCCATTCTTCTTCTTCCGATCTTCTTCTTCCATTCTTCTTCTTCCATCTTCTTCTTCCATTCTTCTTCTTCCGATCTTCTTCTTCCATCTTCTTCTTCCATTCTTCTTCTCCGATCTTCTTCTCTTCTTCTTCTTCCGATCTTCTTCTTCCATTCTTCTTCTTCCGATCTTCTTCTTCCATTCTTCTTCTTCCGATCTTCTTCTTCCATTCTTCTTCTTCCATTCTTCTTCTTCCGATCTTCTTCTTCCATTCTTCTTCTTCCATCTTCTTCTTCCATTCTTCTTCTTCCATTCTTCTTCTTCCGATCTTCTTCTTCCATTCTTCTTCTTCCGATCTTCTTCTTCCATTCTTCTTCTTCCGATCTTCTTCTTCCATTCTTCTTCTTCCGATCTTCTTCTTCCATTCTTCTTCTTCCGATCTTCTTCTTCCATTCTTCTTCTTCCATTCTTCTTCTTCCGATCTTCTTCTTCCATTCTTCTTCTTCCGATCTTCTTCTTCCATTCTTCTTCTTCCATCTTCTTCTTCCATTCTTCTTCTTCCGATCTTCTTCTTCCATCTTCTTCTTCCATTCTTCTTCTTCCGATCTTCTTCTTCCATTCTTCTTCTTCCGATCTTCTTCTTCCATTCTTCTTCTTCCGATCTTCTTCTTCCATTCTTCTTCTTCCGATCTTCTTCTTCCATTCTTCTTCTTCCGATCTTCTTCTTCCATTCTTCTTCTTCCGATCTTCTTCTTCCATTCTTCTTCTTCCGATCTTCTTCTTCCATTCTTCTTCTTCCGATCTTCTTCTTCCATTCTTCTTCTTCGATCTTCTTCTTCCATTCTTCTTCTTCCGATCTTCTTCTTCCATTCTTCTTCTTCCGATCTTCTTCTTCCATTCTTCTTCTTCCGATCTTCTTCTTCCATTCTTCTTCTTCCGATCTTCTTCTTCCATTCTTCTTCTTCCGATCTTCTTCTTCCATTCTTCTTCTTCCGATCTTCTTCTTCCATTCTTCTTCTTCCGATCTTCTTCTTCCATTCTTCTTCTTCCGATCTTCTTCTTCCATTCTTCTTCTTCCATTCTTCCTCTTCCGATCTTCTTCTTCCATTCTTCTTCTTCCGATCTTCTTCTTCCATTCTTCTTCTTCCGATCTTCTTCTTCCATTCTTCTTCTTCCGATCTTCTTCTTCCATTCTTCTTCTTCCGATCTTCTTCTTCCATTCTTCTTCTTCCATTTCTTCTTCCGATCTTCTTCTTCCATTCTTCTTCTTCGATCTTCTTCCATTCTTCTTCTTCCGATCTTCTTCTTCCATTCTTCTTCTTCCGATCTTCTTCTTCCATTCTTCTTCTTCCGATCTTCTTCTTCCATTCTTCTTCTTCATCTTCTTCTTCCTTTCTTCTTCTTCCATTCTTCTTCTTCCGATCTTCTTCTTCCATTCTTCTTCTTCCGATCTTCTTCTTCCATTCTTCTTCTTCCGATCTTCTTCTTCCTTCTTCTTCCGATCTTCTTCTTCCATTCTTCTTCTTCCGATCTTCTTCTTCCATTCTTCTTCTTCCGATCTTCTTCTTCCATTCTTCTTCTTCCGATCTTCTTCTTCCATTCTTCTTCTTCGATCTTCTTCTTCCATTCTTCTTCTTCCATTCTTCTTCTTCCGATCTTCTTCTTCCATTCTTCTTCTTCCGATCTTCTTCTTCCATTCTTCTTCTTCCGATCTTCTTCTTCCATTCTTCTTCTTCCGATCTTCTTCTTCCATTCTTCTTCTTCCGATCTTCTTCTTCCATTCTTCTTCTTCCGATCTTCTTCTTCCATTCTTCTTCTTCCGATCTTCTTCTTCCATTCTTCTTCTTCCGATCTTCTTCTTCCATTCTTCTTCTTCCATTCTTCACTTCCGATCTTCTTCTTCCATTCTTCTTCTTCCATCTTCTTCTTCCGATCTTCTTCTTCCATTCTTCTTCTTCCGATCTTCTTCTTCCATTCTTCTTCTTCCGATCTTCTTCTTCCATTCTTCTTCTTCCGATCTTCTTCTTCCATTCTTCTTCTTCCGATCTTCTTCTTCCGATCTTCTTCTTCCATTCTTCTTCTTCCGATCTTCTTCTTCCATTCTTCTTCTTCCGATCTTCTTCTTCCATTCTTCTTCTTCCGATCTTCTTCTTCCATTCTTCTTCTTCCATCTTCTTCTTCCATTCTTCTTCTTCCATCTTCTTCTTCCGATCTTCTTCTTCCATTCTTCTTCTTCCGATCTTCTTCTTCCATTCTTCTTCTTCCGATCTTCTTCTTCCATTCTTCTTCTTCCGATCTTCTTCTTCCATTCTTCTTCTTCCGATCTTCTTCTTCCATTCTTCTTCTTCCGATCTTCTTCTTCCATTCTTCTTCTTCCGATCTTCTTCTTCCATTCTTCTTCTTCCGATCTTCTTCTTCCATTCTTCTTCTTCGATCTTCTTCTTCCATTCTTCTTCTTCCATTCTTCTTCTTCCGATCTTCTTCTTCCATTCTTCTTCTTCCGATCTTCTTCTTCCATTCTTCTTCTTCGATCTTCTTCTTCCATTCTTCTTCTTCCGATCTTCTTCTTCCATTCTTCTTCTTCCATCTTCTTCTTCCATTCTTCTTCTTCCGATCTTCTTCTTCCATTCTTCTTCTTCCGATCTTCTTCTTCCATTCTTCTTCTTCCATTCTTCCACTTCCGATCTTCTTCTTCCATTCTTCTTCTTCCGATCTTCTTCTTCCATTCTTCTTCTTCCGATCTTCTTCTTCCATTCTTCTTCTTCCGATCTTCTTCTTCCATTCTTCTTCCGATCTTCTTCTTCCATTCTTCTTCTTCCGATCTTCTTCTTCCATTCTTCTTCTTCCGATCTTCTTCTTCCATTCTTCTTCTTCCGATCTTCTTCTTCCATTCTTCTTCTTCCATTCTTCTTCTTCCGATCTTCTTCTTCCATTCTTTCTTTCGATCTTCTTCTTCCATTCTTCTTCTTCCGATCTTCTTCTTCCATTCTTCTTCTTCCGATCTTCTTCTTCCATTCTTCTTCTTCCATTCTTCTTCTTCCGATCTTCTTCTTCCATTCTTCTTCTTCCGATCTTCTTCTTCCATCTTCTTCTTCCATTCTTCTTCTTCCGATCTTCTTCTTCCATTCTTCTTCTTCCATCTTCTTCTTCCGATCTTCTTCTTCCATTCTTCTTCTTCCGATCTTCTTCTTCCATTCTTCTTCTTCCGATCTTCTTCTTCCATTCTTCTTCTTCCGATCTTCTTCTTCCATTCTTCTTCTTCGATCTTCTTCTTCCATTCTTCTTCTTCCATTCTTCTTCTTCCGATCTTCTTCTTCCATTCTTCTTCTTCCGATCTTCTTCTTCCATTCTTCTTCTTCCGATCTTCTTCTTCCATTCTTCTTCTTCCGATCTTCTTCTTCCATTCTTCTTCTTCCGATCTTCTTCTTCCATTCTTCTTCTTCCGATCTTCTTCTTCCATTCTTCTTCTTCCGATCTTCTTCTTCCATTCTTCTTCTTCCGATCTTCTTCTTCCATTCTTCTTCTTCCATCTTCTTCTTCCGATCTTCTTCTTCCATTCTTCTTCTTCCGATCTTCTTCTTCCATTCTTCTTCTTCCTTCTTCTTCTTCCGATCTTCTTCTTCCATTCTTCTTCTTCCGATCTTCTTCTTCCATTCTTCTTCTTCCGATCTTCTTCTTCCATTCTTCTTCTTCCGATCTTCTTCTTCCATTCTTCTTCTTCCGATCTTCTTCTTCCATTCTTCTTCTTCCGATCTTCTTCTTCCATTCTTCTTCTTCCGATCTTCTTCTTCCATTCTTCTTCTTCCATCTTCTTCTTCCATTCTTCTTCTTCCGATCTTCTTCTTCCATCTTCTTCTTCCATCTTCTTCTTCCATCTTCTTCTTCCCTTCTTCTTCCATTCTTCTTCTTCCGATCTTCTTCTTCCATTCTTCTTCTTCCGATCTTCTTCTTCCATTCTTCTTCTTCCGATCTTCTTCTTCCATTCTTCTTCTTCCATTCTTCTTCTTCCGATCTTCTTCTTCCATTCTTCTTCTTCCATCTTCTTCTTCCATTCTTCTTCTTCCGATCTTCTTCTTCCATTCTTCTTCTTCCGATCTTCTTCTTCCATTCTTCTTCTTCCGATCTTCTTCTTCCATTCTTCTTCTTCCGATCTTCTTCTTCCATTCTTCTTCTTCCGATCTTCTTCTTCCATTCTTCTTCTTCCATTCTTCCACTTCCATCTTCTTCTTCCATTCTTCTCTTCCGATCTTCTTCTTCCATTCTTCTTCTTCCGATCTTCTTCTTCCATTCTTCTTCTTCCGATCTTCTTCTTCCATCTTCTTCTTCCGATCTTCTTCTTCCATTCTTCTTCTTCCGATCTTCTTCTTCCATTCTTCTTCTTCCGATCTTCTTCTTCCATTCTTCTTCTTCCGATCTTCTTCTTCCATTCTTCTTCTTCCATTCTTCTTCTTCCGATCTTCTTCTTCCATTCTTCTTCTTCCGATCTTCTTCTTCCATTCTTCTTCTTCCGATCTTCTTCTTCCATTCTTCTTCTTCCGATCTTCTTCTTCCATTCTTCTTCTTCCGATCTTCTTCTTCCATTCTTCTTCTTCCATTCTTCTTCTTTCGATCTTCTTCTTCCATCTTCTTCTTCCATTCTTCTTCTTCCGATCTTCTTCTTCCATTCTTCTTCTTCCGATCTTCTTCTTCCATTCTTCTTCTTCCGATCTTTTCTTCCATTCTTCTTCTTCCGATCTTCTTCTTCCATTCTTCTTCTTCCGATCTTCTTCTTCCTCTTCTTCTTCCATCTTCTTCTTCCGATCTTCTTCTTCCATTCTTCTTCTTCCATTCTTCTTCTTCCTCTTCTTCTTCCTCTTCCGATCTTCTTCTTCCATTCTTCTTCTTCCGATCTTCTTCTTCCATTCTTCTTCTTCCGATCTTCTTCTTCCATTCTTCTTCTTCCGATCTTCTTCTTCCATTCTTCTTCTTCCGATCTTCTTCTTCCATTCTTCTTCTTCCATTCTTCTTCTTCCGATCTTCTTCTTCCATTCTTCTTCTTCCATTCTTCTTCTTCCGATCTTCTTCTTCCATTCTTCTTCTTCCGATCTTCTTCTTCCATTCTTCTTCTTCCGATCTTCTTCTTCCATTCTTCTTCTTCCGATCTTCTTCTTCCATTCTTCTTCTTCCATTCTTCTTCTTCCGATCTTCTTCTTCCATTCTTCTTCTTCCATCTTCTTCTTCCATCTTCTTCTTCCATTCTTCTTCTTCCGATCTTCTTCTTCCATTCTTCTTCTTCCGATCTTCTTCTTCCATTCTTCTTCTTCCGATCTTCTTCTTCCATTCTTCTTCTTCCGATCTTCTTCTTCCATTCTTCTTCTTCCTCTTCTTCTTCCATTCTTCTTCTTCCGATCTTCTTCTTCCATTCTTCTTCTTCCGATCTTCTTCTTCCATTCTTCTTCTTCCGATCTTCTTCTTCCATTCTTCTTCTTCCATTCTTCTTCTTCCGATCTTCTTCTTCCATTCTTCTTCTTCCGATCTTCTTCTTCCGATCTTCTTCTTCCATTCTTCTTCTTCCGATCTTCTTCTTCCATTCTTCTTCTTCCATCTTCTTCTTCCGATCTTCTTCTTCCATTCTTCTTCTTCCGATCTTCTTCTTCCGATCTTCTTCTTCCATTCTTCTTCTTCCTTCTTCTTCTTCCATTCTTCTTCTTCCATCTTCTTCTTCCGATCTTCTTCTTCCATTCTTCTTCTTCCGATCTTCTTCTTCCATTCTTCTTCTTCCGATCTTCTTCTTCCATTCTTCTTCTTCCGATCTTCTTCTTCCATTCTTCTTCTTCCGATCTTCTTCTTCCATTCTTCTTCTTCCGATCTTCTTCTTCCATTCTTCTTCTTCCATCTTCTTCCACTTTCGTTCCTCTTCTTCCATTCTTCTTCTTCCGATCTTCTTCTTCCATTCTTCTTCTTCCGATCTTCTTCTTCCATTCTTCTTCTTCCATTCTTCTTCTTCCATCTTCTTCTTCCATTCTTCTCTTCCGATCTTCTTCTTCCATTCTTCTTCTTCCGATCTTCTTCTTCCATTCTTCTTCTTCCGATCTTCTTCTTCCATTCTTCTTCTTCCGATCTTCTTCTTCCATTCTTCTTCTTCCGATCTTCTTCTTCCATTCTTCTTCTTCCGATCTTCTTCTTCCATTCTTCTTCTTCCGATCTTCTTCTTCCATTCTTCTTCTTCCGATCTTCTTCTTCCATTCTTCTTCTTCCGATCTTCTTCTTCCATTCTTCTTCTTCCGATCTTCTTCTTCCATTCTTCTTCTTCCGATCTTCTTCTTCCATTCTTCTTCTTCCGATCTTCTTCTTCCATTCTTCTTCTTCCGATCTTCTTCTTCCATTCTTCTTCTTCCGATCTTCTTCTTCCATTCTTCTTCTTCCGATCTTCTTCTTCCATTCTTCTTCTTCCGATCTTCTTCTTCCATTCTTCTTCTTCCGATCTTCTTCTTCCATTCTTCTTCTTCCGATCTTCTTCTTCCATTCTTCTTCTCATTCTTCACTTCCGATCTTCTTCTTCCATTCTTCTTCTTCCATCTTCTTCTTCCATCTTCTTCTTCCATTCTTCTTCTTCCGATCTTCTTCTTCCATTCTTCTTCTTCCGATCTTCTTCTTCCATTCTTCTTCTTCTTCCTTCTTCTTCCGATCTTCTTCTTCCATTCTTCTTCTTCCGATCTTCTTCTTCCATTCTTCTTCTTCCGATCTTCTTCTTCCATTCTTCTTCTTCCATTCTTCTTCTTCCGATCTTCTTCTTCCATTCTTCTTCTTCCGATCTTCTTCTTCCATTCTTCTTCTTCCGATCTTCTTCTTCCATTCTTCTTCTTCCGATCTTCTTCTTCCATTCTTCTTCTTCCGATCTTCTTCTTCCATTCTTCTTCTTCCGATCTTCTTCTTCCATTCTTCTTCTTCCATTCTTCTTCTTCCATTCTTCTTCTTCCGATCTTCTTCTTCCATTCTTCTTCTTCCGATCTTCTTCTTCCATTCTTCTTCTTCCGATCTTCTTCTTCCATTCTTCTTCTTCCGATCTTCTTCTTCCATTCTTCTTCTTCCGATCTTCTTCTTCCATTCTTCTTCTTCCATTCTTCCACTTCCGATCTTCTTCTTCCATTCTTCTTCTTCCGATCTTCTTCTTCCATTCTTCTTCTTCCGATCTTCTTCTTCCATTCTTCTTCTTCCATTCTTCTTCTTCCGATCTTCTTCTTCCATTCTTCTTCTTCCGATCTTCTTCTTCCATTCTTCTTCTTCCGATCTTCTTCTTCCATTCTTCTTCTTCCGATCTTCTTCTTCCATTCTTCTTCTTCCATTCTTCTTCTTCCGATCTTCTTCTTCCATTCTTCTCTTCCGATCTTCTTCTTCCATTCTTCTTCTTCCGATCTTCTTCTTCCATTCTTCTTCTTCCATTCTTCTTCTTCCATCTTCTTCTTCCGATCTTCTTCTTCCATTCTTCTTCTTCCGATCTTCTTCTTCCATTCTTCTTCTTCCGATCTTCTTCTTCCATTCTTCTTCTTCCGATCTTCTTCTTCCATTCTTCTTCTTCCATTCTTCTTCTTCCGATCTTCTTCTTCCATTCTTCTTCTTCCGATCTTCTTCTTCCATTCTTCTTCTTCCGATCTTCTTCTTCCATTCTTCTTCTTCCGATCTTCTTCTTCCATTCTTCTTCTTCCATTCTTCTTCTTCCGATCTTCTTCTTCCATTCTTCTTCTTCCGATCTTCTTCTTCCATTCTTCTTCTTCCGATCTTCTTCTTCCATCTTCTTCTTCCGATCTTCTTCTTCCATTCTTCTTCTTCCGATCTTCTTCTTCCATTCTTCTTCTTCCGATCTTCTTCTTCCATTCTTCTTCTTCCGATCTTCTTCTTCCATTCTTCTTTTCCGATCTTCTTCTTCCATTCTTCTTCTTCCGATCTTCTTCTTCCATTCTTCTTCTTCCGATCTTCTTCTTCCATTCTTCTTCTTCCGATCTTCTTCTTCCATTCTTCTTCTTCCGATCTTCTTCTTCCATTCTTCTTCTTCCGATCTTCTTCTTCCATTCTTCTTCTTCGATCTTCTTCTTCCATTCTTCTTCTTCCATTCTTCTTCTTCCGATCTTCTTCTTCCATTCTTCTTCTTCCGATCTTCTTCTTCCATTCTTCTTCTTCCGATCTTCTTCTTCCATTCTTCTTCTTCCGATCTTCTTCTTCCATTCTTCTTCTTCCATTCTTCTTCTTCCGATCTTCTTCTTCCATTCTTCTTCTTCCGATCTTCTTCTTCCATTCTTCTTCTTCCGATCTTCTTCTTCCATTCTTCTTCTTCCATTCTTCTCTTCCGATCTTCTTTTTCTTCCATTCTTCTTCTTCCGATCTTCTTCTTCCATTCTTCTTCTTCCGATCTTCTTCTTCCATTCTTCTTCTTCCGATCTTCTTCTTCCATTCTTCTTCTTCCGATCTTCTTCTTCCATTCTTCTTCTTCCATCTTCTTCTTCCGATCTTCTTCTTCCATTCTTCTTCTTCCGATCTTCTTCTTCCATTCTTCTTCTTCCATCTCTTCTTCCATTCTTCTTCTTCCATTCTTCTTCTTCCGATCTTCTTCTTCCATTCTTCTTCTTCCGATCTTCTTCTTCCATTCTTCTTCTTCCGATCTTCTTCTTCCATTCTTCTTCTTCCGATCTTCTTCTTCAATTCTTCTTCTCCATTCTTCTTCTTCCATTCTTCTTCTTCCATCTTCTTCTTCCATTCTTCTTCTTCCGATCTTCTTCTTCCATTCTTCTTCTTCCGATCTTCTTCTTCCATTCTTCTTCTTCCGATCTTCTTCTTCCATTCTTCTTCTTCCGATCTTCTTCTTCCATTCTTCTTCTTCCGATCTTCTTCTTCCATTCTTCTTCTT